>JAJPGS010001929.1:0-128738 GCA_028654335.1 Alnus rubra | reverse complement strand
GATTGGAGCCTGCTCATAGTGGGGATTACATACTTCTATCAAATATCTATGCGTCAGTTGGTAGACGTGAGGATGCACTGAGGGTGAGGTGTCAGATGCGGGAGAAGGGAATTAAAAAGCCACCAGGTGGTAGCTTGATCGAGTTAGATGGAGTACTTCATGAATTTTTCTCCGAAGATAATGGGCATGCTCACTTAAAGGAGATTTATAGTGCAATAGAAGACATGATAAAACGGATCAAGTCAGCCGGTTATGTGCCCAACCCAGCAGATGCGAGATTGGATGCTGAGGAAGATGATACGGAAGCTTCAGTCTCTCACCATAGCGAGAAGTTGGCCATTGCCTTTGGTCTTATCAGAACTCCACCAGGAACTACAATCAGAATATCCAAGAACCTTAGAGTGTGTACAGACTGCCACAATGCCACAAAGGTAATCTCAAAGGTATATAATAGAGAAATCATTGTTAGGGATCGGAATCGCTTCCATCATTTCAAAGAGGGATCATGTTCTTGCAATGACTACTGGTAAACCATATGATCTACATGTATTGTCAGACTATAAAAATATTTTTTCCGCCTGTTGTAGCACCAAGAGGATACTTAGGCATTCTTTAACCCTATGGTGGCCGGCCTTGACTTAAGAGATTTTGTACAAAGAGAGCAATATGATCTTGTTCTGTATTCCAACAATTTTCAGATGTCTCAATCTCCAGGAGAGGGAGAATGAGTGATTTTTATTTATCCTAAGCAAACAATAAGATATGAATCTTGTTCGCATGGGATATTTTCTTCCACGGATATGATGTTTTCTCAATATATATATATATTTCCTACAAACAAAAACAAGCAGAAAACACGGCAAAAAACGACAACAGGAGGCAAATGTGAATGCTATGACCCATCTAGCAAGGTTATGCACTGTTTAATTAGCACTGCGATGAATTTTATGGAAAAACCAAACAAGAATATCATGTAAAAGCTGACGAGCTTCAAAGATAAAAGGGTCTAATTTCCACTCCAGTGGTTGCCCTAGTTAGCACTGCAGAGATCACCATCACCACTTGTGAGTCACCCTCTATTTTGATATTATTGAGCCCTTCCTCCACTGCGGATCTAATGGCGAGTAATGCAGCTCTAGCTTCACCCACGGTTCGATCTCTAAGTGGGAGCTTTTTGGTCCAAGCATATAGAGTTTTTCCAGATGAGTCCCAATAGAAAGCGTCACGGATCGCCGTAACAAAATTTATCTTCAAGGGAATTTTTCGGGGGAGGCACCTGATTTTCAATCTTTTTACTCTTGTTTGGAGCTTAGCTCTAGGCCCTCTCAACTTACTATAATTGCCGCATCAGAAGATCCTTTGGATGGGCCTTTTGCCAACAAATACTTCTTTTCTTTCTTTTTCTTTTTCTTTTTTTTATTATTCGAAGTTTACATTTTACTTTAGTTAGCAGTTATGACAACAGTATATTTAGCATATGCAAAGTACTATATAATAGAGCCACGTACTTGGAGCTAGCGACCATCCTACTGTGTTTGGTGAACTCAAAAGTAGCATCAGATACACACAAGGCAGAGAAATCTGACAACAGTACTAAACTTCAATGAGATGTTAAATGATCATTTAAACATATACCATGTCATCCAATGTATTTGTGAGACTAGAACCTATTATCTACTAAGCTTCCCTTGAGCCACTTTGGACGGGAAGACAAAGCTTTCGATCCTTATTTACTATTCAGGGGGTTAATAGCACTGGTTGAAGCAGAAAAAGAAGCCCTTTGGCTTGTCCTCCATCTCTGCTTTGGGTGTGTCCCCTGTGTCATCACGCACTGCCATCAAAGAGCTTGTACCAGGAGACTCAGGTGGCAACACTGTGTTCTCCGACATGAAAATTCGAGCAGGAATTGAGGGTTCTGGAGGAGAAATGGTGTAAAGATAGTTAAGCAGCATCTGGATTATTTGGCCGAAATTCGGTCGAGCATTCGGGTCCTCCTGCCAGCATGAAGTTAGAATGGTAGCCAATTCCTCTGGGAGGTCCTCTGCACTAGGCCTTACATTCTGAAATGGGAAAACACCCCTTACAATTATCAGTAACAAAAGGGCTTCAGATTATAACTACTGCAATAATCAGGTAACAACATGATAATATAATATGTAGATGGGGAAATTTACTTTAAAAGCGGCTGCATATGCTGCCTGGAGATTTGACATTCCCTCAAAAGGCAATTTGTTGTGTAAGAGCTCCCACAACACAATTGCAAAGCTATAGGCATCCACTTTATGGTTATAATGCTTCTTTTCTCCCTGCCTTAATGTAACAGTACTGTACAACTGCCGCCAATAAAATGCAATTAGCAATATTTATGTGCTCATTCATAAAATGAGAAATAGGTGAAGGTACCAAGGAGAACAAAACTAGCCTTTTCCTAAAGAACTACCTCTGGAGCCATCCACGGTACGTCCCAGTTTCAGCGGTCATCATCTCTGTTAATGACTCTTTCTTGCTAAACCAAAATCTGCTAGTTTAACTGTTTTGTGCTCTGCATTCAGGAGTAAGTTTTGCACAAACAAAAGAAGAAGTCCATCTTCACTGGGTAAATATTGTTTCTCTGAAGTCACATAATTTTGAAAACATAAGAAATGCCTACTAGAGTGATTTAGTCTGGGTGAGCACTGTGTTGGGTATAGCAAGGTCTCAAGTATTTAAAAATGAAAAAAAAAAAAAAATCTGTTTGTGTTTTTGTGGCAGTCCAGGTAATGTACTTGTCATTATATACTGGCAAATAAAACTAAAAAAGAGTGAAAATGATTAGATATTGACTCATTTCAAATGCCATGAGAGATTAAAAAAAAAAGGATAACTTTCATTTTCTTGCTTTTGACTGAATGATAATTGCAAAATTTCCCAATATGATGCTACAAAAAAATTTTCAAAAACTAATTTTGGTGAAGCTCCTTCCTGAGACGGATCAGTTATCTACAATGAAGACCTATGGATGCACTGATGGAAAAGAGTAATTGCACAGAAGGAAGAAGGAGAGGACAAAAATGAATACACTATTATACTTCAAGGAATTTGTATTTTGTACTGTAATTTTGTGTTTAGGAACATTCTGTTTGCATGTTCTAAGTCATCCAAGCACTGCGAAGTTTTAACTTAAAAGAACTTCTTGCACAAATCACATCTTTCTGCATTTATGCCAAAAAAAAAAAAAAACGTATTTTGACGTCCATTGCAAATGAGAAATGATATTTTTACTTCTCCTATACATTTTTTTTAAATCAACCATTGAATCTGTAGGGCCTACGTGTGGATCCTACAAATTAAATGGTTAATTTAAAAAAGAGATGTAAAAAGATACATGTGTATCATGTCCCATTTCAAATTCTTATTCATCTTCAACCATAATAAACAATTATTAATTCTGACACATTTTCTTTTCTACACAATACATATCAGATAGTAGAGAGGATGATTGCAACTTTAAAGATTTATGACTATCCAAACAATTCTTAAAAAATGTAACTGCATATAAGCCAAGAAATGGGTTTGCAATATCCAAACTATTGAATGAACATATTTGATTGGCATTGATCAGGATCTAGAAGATTGTAATGTATTTTTCTTTCAAGAAGTTTCTTCTCCAATTTACATCTGTCGATTTACCCGCTGAGTGTACCCTTTTGATTTATATTCCAAACAACAACATAGATATGCCATAGTGTCTGTCATAAGAGGGGAAAAAAATAATAATTTACTGTTATCTTCTTTTAATAGGTCACGCCCGAAGGTTAAACTAATTTGATAATACTTGAATGAACAAGCATATGACTGTACTGAAACACATCCACCAAAACTTACCAAACGTTTCTGCAGCCATAAATAAACTTTGCAATCTTAAATAATGACTCCAGCTTGAGAAATTGATGTTAGATGAAATATACATATAAATGAAGTAAAAACCCCAAGGCATATTTGAGTTCTCTTCCACAGTTACTTTAAGATGAATCAGTCAAATAAATTGTGATCAAGCAAACACTAGTGCATAAAAATGTCAGTTTCTTAGAGAGAGAAACTGAAAATATTAACATCAAGTATAACTTGGCAACAAGGATTGGAAGATATGGATAAATTGAGAGCTAAATTAGGAAATTGCATTTCCATCAACTTATCCAAGCAATTAATGAATAATCGGCAATAAAAGATCGACACGAGGGAACTTATTTATAGAAGTCTGAATATGCAATCCTGTAAAGAAAGTTGAAATGTGTAGTGAAGGTTCATATTGATGTAGTGAAGATACCATACTTTTATAATTTCCTGAGTAAATCCATGCATATGAGACATTCTCAACCAATCCAGATCAGATCTTAACCTAATGAGACCTATATCAAAAGAATAAAACATGGGAATGAAAAGATTACCAGGTTTCAAATCGCGGTGTATGATCCCATGAGAGTGCAAGCATTCCATAGCACGAGCAATATCAAGTGCAAACCCGACAGCGACGCGTCTGTCCAACGACCTAGGCCGCATGCTCAGCAAGTATTTACGAAGTGTCCCTCCCAATAATAGCTCAGTAACTATCACCATTACATGCTCCTTGCAAGCACCATAAACTGTTGACACAAGGTTTCAATATTTATTATCAGATGTTGATAAATGATAAGTACAATATTGTAAGAGCCTGAAATCAAATTCAAACCTTCACTAATTTTTATGCTGAACTCTAGACAACATTGCAACTTCTCTTGCAAACCGTGCTTCTCTCTTGGCAATCTCCTCTGGAGTTTCTCCTTTATGAACAACTTTAATAGCAACAGTCTGGTTTTTGTATCTGAGAAACCCCCATCACCAAAAACTGGAGAGTGAGATACTTGCAGCATAACCAGATACCACATTGCAATATATTACTGAAGAAACTCATCACTGATTTAGGAGCTCAACCAGATTCATTAGTGTTTACTAAAGTGCAATTCCATGCAAGCATGCTATTCCAATCAAAATCAGGCCTTCGAAATACGAAAATAGATTGAATTATTGACAAAACCTCATGAAATAACCTAGACAATGTGGAATCTGCATAGTAATTGCTTAAAAAAATCCATTGAATACACAGGACATTGACTAATTACCAAAAGGTGCATATATATAGAGAGAACGCACAACAAAACAAAGATGGACTCCTGAATCTGACAAAACTAAGCAAGTACTTTGCAGATCTAAATAATAGTTCTCCAAAGCAAGAACAAAATTCTCACACGGGAGAAAAAGCATTGCCCAAAGTCGAAGTAGAAAATTCTCACTTCTGCAGACCAAATAACTGAAGAACAAGAATCCTATTCAAGAAAAGCTCTGAACTTACTTCCCCTCGTACACTTTGGCATGAGCTCCCTCTCCAATTCTAGCCCCACAAATAGATGCTTGGGATCAATCAGCCATTTTGCATCCAACTTGAACTCATCAGCTGAGTAGAACCTACTCCAGATTCCATCTTTTTAAGAAAGCAATGAACTTAGCAATCTATATCTTCCAATGAACTCTAGCTCTAGACCTATTATTTTACTTTATGGTAAAAGTAACATATCAGAACCCCAAAAAGGAAAACATTGGAAAACTTATTATTAGTACGGAGAGTGAATTGATAAGCTGACACAAAAAGAGAGAACTAGACAAGACATCTCTGTGGGTTTTCTGCTGCTCATAACCACATCTCAAGAATTCAGGTCCAGGATCAAAACTCAGCAGCTTGATGCCCTACTCTACATGCCTTGAGGAGGCAAAAGCATAGAATCCCACATGTGCAACTGAGAGAGAAAGCAGAGGGAGAGCGTGTCAGGTGTAGGGTGTCATGTGTGTGTGTGACCCCAAACACCAGAACAAAGCTCAAAGCCCAAAGAGATATCTGAAAATTCCTGGGAAAAGAGAGGAATCCTTAGAAAGGGAACAAGGGAAGATATCCAATCAACAAGCCTTCAGGAAGTGAAAAATCATTGAAAACCTATGACCCATTATGGAGATTAATTAAATGAGACAATGGTTTTCAGCTAATTAATCTTTTGGGTTCAGAGCTTCACTCTTGATCTGTAGACAAAATCATGGAAGAGATTGAGTCTTTGTTCAATAAAAGAATTTAGAGAAAGAGAGTGAGAGAGAGAGTAACTGAGTAAGAGAGACACTTGTGAATATTGTAGTAAAGAGTGTGGGAGCCATAAATTAATCAAAAGCACGTGGAAACACATCTTGTCAACATGGGCCATGGGACAACCCACTCAATAAGAAATGCCTCGACTAGCTCCTACCCTTTAGCTTTCTACACAATTCTACCCTTTAGCTTTCTTGTCTTCACGGCTAATGATAAAGTTTCATACATGTCATACACTTTCCATATAACCCAATTAGATCATAAAGGTTGCAACTTATGTTATTTTTAGCATCAACGATGATTTTAAATGTTAATAAGTCATTACTATCTTATTGTTACAAAACTAAGATGAAGAAATAAATTCGTGAATTCGTTGGAATCCCATTAATACCACTCATTGCATATTTTCTATTGAATGATCCTAATTATTCTCTCCTAAATAACGGAAAGAAAAGACACCTTTGATGCAATAAGATTCTTCATTCTTCATAAGCATCCATTTGGTAGGAAGAGCATTCCATTTCCAATTACCATTTACAGTTTCTAATTTTTTCTTTCCACCTAACCAAACTACTTTTCCTATAATATTAAAAGCAGTCCATAGAGGGTTAGGTAGAGAGTTTACCTCAGTTTTATCCAAATTCTATCAATCTTTTCTATCTACTTATCTTTGATCAAATATTCTAGCCCTCTCTCACCACTAGATTCTCTGCGCATCTAGCGAGGAACTTGATCATTTTTTGTCTTCAAACTCGTGAATTGTCCCATAGTATGTCAAGTTCGAAATGGACGAAATCCGAATGATTATATATGCCTCTTTTTTCTCTTCTGGAAATTACATTCTGCACATAGAAGTACCTTTTCCTTTCTGGATTTCTTTTTATCTTAGAACACCTTACCTTCGGATCCCGGCTTATGTGCTATACTTTTAAAGTACACAGGTGCTGTAATTTGATGAAGGGCTAGGATTGATCCAGCTCTTCATTTAAACAAACGTTGCCGTTTTGAAGCAAAGAAAAAATGACATTGTTATACTCATTTGTTTTTAACAATTTCTGCTCTGAGTCTCTATCCGGCGACCAAACTCCGAACGCTCAACCACCAGCGAATTTCCGACTGAGAAGGTGGCAGAGAAAGAGAGATTCGGCCATAGAGCTCCCGATCCGGCGACAGAGAGCCGGATCCGGCCATAGAGCTCCCGATTCGACGACAGAGAGTCGGATCCGGCCACAGAGAGCTGAATCCCGCCATAGAGCTTCCGATCCGGTGACAAAGAGTCAGATCTCTCTCTTTCCGAAACCCACGCAAACCGCGTATGGGTTTCCGGCCGGACCCGTTCGTGGGTTTTCCGGCCGGATCTCTCTTCTCATGGCGGTCCTCCCTTTCTCGTGGCCGGATCTCTCTGTCTTTGTCGCTGGATCACTCTTTCTTTGTTGCCGTCTCTATCGAGAGCTCGCCAGTATTCGGGATTCGGGGTCTGGTCGCCGGATATAGACTTAGAGGAGGAGTGTTACAAATGAGCATAACGGCGTCAAACAAGATTTTGCAGCGTCATTTTTTCTTTGCTTCAAAACGGCAACGTTTGTTTTAGTGAAGGGCTGGATCAATCCTAACCCTTCATCAAGTTACTGTTGTACTTTAAAAGTACAGCACATAAGCCAGGTCCCTTACCTTTAAACCCTTTAAACTCACGCTTGTGGTTTACAATTCACAGCGCATTAACGTAAACATAAGAGATAAACACCATTGCTAAAAATAAGGGTCCCAAGTGACTAAACATACTATATTGAGGTACACAACGGTCATATACATAGAAGACTACAAACTGATATACGGAAACACGCACCAGGAAGGATGGTTCCCCCTTGAAAAGGAAACCATCCTTCCCTATAATGCAACAAAAAGATAATACTAGCAGCGTATTTATTTATAGTATTAACATCACACTTTCAGCCAGTTATATATACTATTAGAAACAGAGCCTTCAACTAAGCCTTCTCCCCACTGATAAGATCCATGACAACACGCTTGATACTCCGTTGTTCTTCATCAGCAGCCTCTTGTTTCTATAATTATCATGAAAACCCTACAGCCACACAAACCGTAGTTTTAACACTGTAAAGGCTATCAAAAGCCCAACAAAAAGAAGAAACGGAAAATAAAAAACTAACAGTAAAAGCTTCATCATGCTTTCCAAAGAATACTTACCATCTCCTGCAACTCTTCAAGGATTGGATCCCACTCAGAAACACCGCAGAGATGATCCACAGACTGCTCCAAATTGTACTCGTTTATCCTCAGGATTCCTTGTTCAGATCAACCTGTTTGAAACCCATCTCCTCGAGTTCCTTAAGGAGGGTCTCCTCAACTCCTTGATCTGATGTTGAAGCAATCACAACTTTGGATGGCACCAGGGTAGGTGCTGTAGGAGTGGGGGATTGTTCATGGCTAGCTGCTCCGGTGGTATTTGATGGTGCCTGGGTGGGCACTGCAAGAACAACCTCGGAGAAATCAACTATGGGTACGACACAGCCTCTTGTGTTGCAGATGAAGAGATGCCATGGCCAACCAGTAAAGCATCATTTATCGGAAAATTCAGATCATGGTCCTTTTTAGGCTGCTCGTCAACAACTGGTTCTATTGGTTCTGTGGCTATGTTCGAGTTGCAAGGCTGGAGAAGTTCACCATCTATAGCAGGCTGAACATTCACACCTGTAATTTCAGGGCCTTTAGACCGACAGGGGGAAGATTCAAGTTCAAACCTTCAAGGCTATCACAAAGTGAGTCCGTCAAGGAAGCATCAACCTGAATTTATTAATGATAAAAAATAAATAAATCAGAGAATATTAAATCATCAAAGCAGATATTCAGAAAACAAAGTGATGCATGTAGCACAAGGTTACCTGGATAAGAACCCAACACGCTGCCCAAACTTTTGACCGGATTGTGAAGCCATCCTCCAGTATGACATGTATCGACCAGGAGATGCAGGTGCGGTGAAGTCAACTGCAATGTCAAGCTCCTGATCCATGGCACACCATTTGCAGGAATCTGGCAACAGGTTGAGAGGGTTGATTAAAAAAAAAAAAAAACTCGCAAAATTTAAGGGAAGACACCAGACTCAATGTTAGGCATGTACATGAGTTGAACTAGATGTTGTCACATGCTCACCTCTAACTCAACTGAAGGTACATCACTATATCGGTCTCCTCCAATCCAGACAAGTTGTGTTCCTCTTGCCATATTAAACTTCCATTATTACGCATCCGCCAAATCTTAGTAAATGGTGTAGATGGGGCCATCACAGTACCATCGATCACATTGACATCTTGAATGAAGCGACTATCTAGCCTAGGACGACCAAGCTTAGTTCCACAACCTCTATACAGATCATGTGGCAATACAGGGCACCAGCCAAGGAGCATTCGCCTGAGGGTTCAATGAAATAAAAGAAAATAAGTCAGTAAACAAAGAAATATAAAGAGCAGCAAACAGATGAAGAATCTACATACTTGCTCATGTAATCCCTGAATGACCGTGCATGCCGAAAAGACACAGGGCGGTCCATTCTAGTGTAATCAGTCTCATTACCCATTTCTGAGAAGCAAATACTGCACAGGTCAAAATCTTCTTTCCTGCAGTGGAAAAAATTCAACTTTAGCTTCACAATGAGGTCCCTGAAAAAGCTTCATTAATAGGTTAACATCAGAGCTAAAATAATTTCCTTACACTTTGGACTTGAACCGAGGTCCAATTATGGGATGAACCCACAGCCATCACATTGTATACCCTTGTGGAACATACCGCCCATCGACGCAGTGTGACTATGGCTCCTTTTAAATGGATGGTTAGCAAAAGGCATTGCAGAGGCATGTACCATGGGTAATCCAGCAAATGGACACAGACTCATAGGAATATTACCACTTGTATTAGTAGTCTGGCTAGGCCTTGTAGGATCAGACGAACTTGCCAATACATCACAACCAAAAGACTTGAGACCGTGGCTGTGCTTAGTGACTTTCCAGTGGTCTCCAGCAGGAACATTTGATGCAACTGGTGCAGACTTCACAATTCTGACACCTGATGGATTAGAATCACTGGGAGGGAGATTCAAATCAACAGAAGCAGGAAGAGGGGTCACTGGTGCCCCCACACCCATTGTCACGTTTCCAGTGTTCACATCACAACTGTTTTTGGATGCTGAGTCAACAGATACAGACTTCGCATAACTTCTTCCACGACACCATCCTTTGTATCATTTGAACCACCAGCCACATCCTGTGTGCATGAAGATTCTGCACCAGCATGAGTGTGGGAATCCACATTCAGTAGGACTGTCCTATCTTCAAGAAAAAGTCAAGCAGCTCAGCAGGCACTGGACTGGAGGCAGCTTTAGAAGCCATGTCAAGGCAAAGCTTCGAAAGTGGTTCACGCAGCAGCTGTGGCACTGGCAAAACTTCAACACCACCAGCTTTAATATTTGGAAATGGATTCTGGACTTCAGGAGAAAGTTGTTCACGTAGTGCCTGCGGCAGAGACTTTATAACTTTAACAGAACCAGTCTTAATTGGAAATGTCCGTTGGACTTGAGGAGATCTTAATGGGGTAGAACTTCCACTTGAACCATCATATGTTTTACCACCTTTGTCGTTGCTCAATTGTACGTCAATCCTCAAGAATTTCAGGCTCTGCCTCATCATATCACGCATATCCTCATCATCAACAAGTGTTACTACATCACCATCTTCATCCACATATGTTAGGGTAAAATCAGTATCAGGAGGGAAATTGAAGAGACCGAGGATCTTTGCCCTCAATCCAGCCATGTCAAGATCCAGTCCTCCATTTAGAGGATCAAGAGGAGCACTAAAGCGCCTAAGAGTATCTCCAAATTTAACCTGTATAGACACAAGTCCAAAACTGGTTACCAATTTTTCTTTTCTTTTTAAGTTCATTCCACAACATTTACATTTGAAAGGCACCAGAATAAAGATGTATATGAAATTTTTAGGCCTATTAAAGAAAAGTAAACCACAAAATGAATGAAAGAAAATCACAGAATCAAATTCTACATGCATTTCAACGGTAAAAGCAACAAAATTAAAGAGGGACCAAGGTTCAGATCCTTCATGACTCGTTATGTTTAACCTGTAATCAACTACCTAAGTTTGAAGCATGGGCTCCATTCAAAGGGATACAAATTTCAAAATATTTACTGACATGCAACCACTCCAATTAAGTATAGCCATAGCAATATATCCACATGTTCTATAATCAGAAGAAGCACTCTATTTGAACTATTTTTATTTGGTGCCAAAAGTAAAACATCAGGAAGCTTCATACATTGTACGATCAACAAAACAGGCTCTTTCAGCACCAACTGGTCCCAATATATGGTCAGAGCAGTGTCAGCAACAAATTACAGTACCAATTGTCTCGATCTAAAACTAAGCACTGAATCAAGCAAATATATCATCTTCCAGTCAATGATACAATGGAAGACCACATTCGTAAATACAAGAACACGCATAGAGCTCACAGAATCTTGCGCAAACAACCAAATACCAGTCTTGAGTCCAAAACCGAACCATTTTTAGATTTCAGATTAAAAAATATATAATAATTAAACCCTAATGATACCTTTGTCCAAGGACTATTTACCATAACCCTAAAATATAAATTCAACATCCAGTTACCAAATTCATTTTTTTCCATTTATTTTCCGATTTTCAGCAAACCACGCAAACAAAACGAAAAATCAAAACTGAACTTCTTTCCAACAAGAAAATCCGTACATTTTGAACTGGAAGCAAAATAAAGGATCTGTTTTGTTTCCCACGTTAAAGTCAATTCTTTCCGACGTCTTATGAGCGACCAAACATAGCATAATAATGTAAAAACAAGCGAGAAAATTCAAAAATCAGCCTCAATTCCATCCAGATCAAAAACTAAATTCACAATCCAACCCTTTCTCAGCAACCAAACAGATTAAAAAATCCCACACCCAACTTAAAAAAAATCCCACACCCACAAACCCATTATAAAACACAACAAATAATCTCCAATTCCCAACCTTCTCTCAGCACCTAAACGCACACAAAAAACAAAAAAACAAAAACAAAAACAAAAATTTCTAAAAACCCCACCTTGATCACCTTCCCGAACTCCATAGTAGCTCCGAAACAGCGTCCCGGTTAGCCGCAAAGGGAAACTATTACCTCGCAATCCACGAATTCCTAACCCAAATTCGAAAAATCAAGAACAAATCAAGAACCGTTGCAAGTCTACGCGGATAATTAAGAGAGAATCGGAGAAAGAAATGAGTATTTGTGGTTACACTGAGAGGGCTCCAAGCGTTCCCGTAAGCCGCTATTTAGCACCTCCGCTCCTCAGTCCCTTTCTTTTATAGCGTGCGTATATATCGGTGGCTTGGGCGAAAAGAAATTTTTTATTTTTTATTTTAAATAAATTTATTTGACTTTTGGTTTTCTTTCTGGCTAAGGCAAACCAAACTGCGGAACTGGAACGCTGATCTCTTGTCGTGATTTTCTAATAGTGGGACCATTATATCCAACCTGGCAAGATTTCATTGGATTGGGAGAATTATTTACTGTAACATGGAAAATATCGCCCGGGAAACGCTGGTGTCCACTGAGAAATCATGACCGTAGGATGGTTCTTGATCGGCGGGACCAGGGCTACACGTATATCAAACGTGGCAGGAGCAGGAGTGAGGTGGAGGATTGGACGTAGATGAAACGTGGCACGATTGAGGTGGAGGATTTGTGTGGTGGAGTTGAGAGTGGTGGATTTTCCTGCAACATGGGTAAGTTCGCCAAGGAACTGTTGGTATGAATTGAGAAACCATGACCGTAGGATGGTAGGATGGTTCTTGAACCGGGAGAGAGTGAGATTTGAGAACATTAATTTCGTCTTATAATCGTGATTTTTGATCGGCGGGACCATGGCAACACGTACATGAAACGTGGCAGGAGTGACGTGGAGGATTTTTGTGGTGGAGTTGAAAGTAGAGGATTTTACTGCAACATGGGTAATTTCGCCAAGGAACTGTTGGTGTGTGCATTGAGAAACCATGACCGTAGGATGGTCCTTGAACTAAGAGTTATTGAGATCTGAGAACATTTATTTTGGTCTTTTAATCGTATTTTTTTATCTGTGGGACCATTGCATATGAGCAACACGTGTAAGCGTGGCAGGTTTTCATTGGTTTAGGATATAAAGTATCTTCTTGATAAAAAGATTGGATTGTGCCACGATGCGGTGGTGGAGGATTTGTGAGGTGGAGTTGAGAGTACTGGATTTTACTGAATATAAAACTCTTTCTTTCTTTTCTTTTTTTCTTTTTTTTTTTTAGTTTTTAAGATTTATAAATTCAATATAAAATTAACAGGTAATGATTGACAAGTTTGATCCATTTAATTAAAATATATCAAGTTAATATTGACTTATATAATTTTAAATTCATACATTGATATAACTCGAACCCGACATTTAACATTTAGAGTTGACAATTTTTTTTACGACTTGTGAACCCGACTTAAATTTAATATAAATTTCGAAGGTTATAGTTAGGGGTCAAATCTCATGTTTAATTAAATAAGTCAAATTAAAACTAATTTATAAGATCTTATATTAATTTACCAATACAATCTGAACTTAATACGTAAACACAAATAGTCACCTCGTAGATATTGAGGTGTTGATGGGCATTGAGAAACCATGAGCGTAGCATGATGTAAAAAGTTTTGGCATTTAGTAATGCTTTGATATCTCTAGCTATGGTTTGAACTCAACAAAAAAAAAAAAAAAAATCATTTCAAATGAAATTGACAATATATATTTTCGATTAAGATTTTCAATAATTTTGACAAAATTGTATATTCTCATATTACAAAATTTATGTTGTTGTTAGGCATCATAATGCCTAGAAAATGTCACATTTTAAAAAGGCGGCAAGTTATCGAGACAACAAGAAATAATTTTCCTCCTAAAAAGACTTCTTCTTCACTTTTGCAGATACGTCTCTTATTTAAAAAAACTAAAAGACAGTTTTTTGGTCAAAAATTTTTTTACAACATATAAAACAAGAACTTTATGAAAATATACTAAATTCTAAATTGTAACATGCTACCTTTTTAATATGTGATATTTTTTAAGCGTTTCGATGCCTAAAAAATGCATAAATTTCGTAATTTGAAAATTTACAATTTTTTTTTAAATTGTAAGGAATCTTAATCTATATATTTTATTGTCAGTATTTAAATTTTTTTTTTAACAAGTCAATATTTAAAGTTAATGCATAAAACGAATTACATGGTTTCACATTATTTAAATTTTAAAAGAAAAACATATTAACATTAGCTTCTCTTGAAAGATCTCGAATCAGCAATGTGGTTATTGTGGTTTATCAATAGTTGAAAGCTATTGGAAGTTAAGGAACGTTTGTAATACATTATTATGGTTATGTGGTTCTATCAATAATTGAAAGGCAATTCAATGCTATTTGTTTAGTTAAATTAAATGCTATTTCTTCTGCTGCAAGTAACGAGCAAAACATGTCCGTAGCCAAAAAAAAAAAAAAAAAAAAAAAATAGAAAAAAAAGAAGAAGAAGAAGGTAGTTGAGGGAGTGGTTCTCTCTTTCTCTACCACTTGGGGTTAAAGAGTACCTAGACCACCCTTTTATCTAAGGTGGAGGATTAGGTTATCCCTTCACTTTGGAAGTGATTTTGCCACCCTGAAAGAGGTTTCGAAGGTGGTTGGACTATCCCTTAACATACGAAGTAATTCGACTACCTAATTGAACAGTTTTTTAGGGTGATCCAGCCACGGTTTTAAAGAATTTTTGAGTTGTTCAAGCCACATCAATAATTCCGATGAGGAATGCAGGTTCAACGACCATCTTCATCACTCTCAAAAGCTTATTTAAGAGTAGCTTGACCACCTGTAAGATAAGAAGTGGTCCAGCCAACCCCAAAAGCTTTTTCGTGGGCAGTTGGATTAGCCATTCCCAAGTGACACAAAGGGCAAAGCCACCCATTGCATTGCTTTTAATTCATTTGTGTTTTTTTTTATTAAAAAAAAAACAAATAGTTTTTTATTTTCTAATCATTTTATTTTATTTTATTAATTATCAAGTTGAGATAACATTTTGTATACATGACAATATTTTATTGGTCTTGCATAATTTGAGATAACATATATATATATATATATATATATATATATATATATATATATATATATATATATATATATATATATATATAAAATGAGTGAGTGGCCTCAAAGGAAGAGAGTGCGAGGGTATTTCCCAAATAAGTTATTTTAGGTATCATTTGTTACTTGCGATTAACTGAGAATTCCATTCAAAAGAGTGGGGAGTATAAAGAGAAATTCCCAAAAATAGCAGGACCTTTTGGCAAAAAAAGAAAAGAAAAAAAGAAAAGAAAAAAGAAGCAAGCAGCGTTATGCATTTCTCAATTGGACTGTCGCTTTACAAAACTCTACGAAAAAGAGAAAATTATTCAGCCTCTTTAATGGGAACCATGGTCATAAGGCTCACAATTGCTGCACAAACCACCGCAGCAAGGCCTCTTTCTCTGAGCACAACCCTGACCAAGTGCACCGCAACATCAGCGGTGATCTCCCTGCCGTGTTGAGCCAGTACACGGCGACGCTTTCCAGAAAAGGCTAGCAGCACCAGCACCGTGATCCATGCCACCATGGCGGCACGGGCTGCCACTATCACCAATGTCGCCATCAAAGCCACCCCCACGAAAGGCAGCATCCACACGTAGAGGGCTGACCGGTCAGTGCAGGACAAGAGGATACAGACGGTTACAAAGAGGGAGACCAACAACATTGCTGTTGCTGTTGCTGATTTGGTTCTAGGCAGGTTCATGTTTGTCAAAGGTGATCTCACGAAAATGGAAGAGAAGGTGAAGATCTGAAGATGAAGCTGCTTATTATATGGTAGATGAAGATGATGGTTGAGGATTGGAACTTGAAAGGAATTTGACAGCCATGTGCTGCACATGGGAGGTTGGCCAGGTGGTACGGACCTTAGTAATTTAGGAGCTGTGAAAAGTGGGCATGATCAAATAATGTCAACCACAATTGGTACACTTTTGTAATGGACAGTTAAATAGGAGTAGGAATATTCTCACTGCCAAAAATTCGAACCAAAAGGAATATTTTCTGATTTCATCTCCTGTGTACATACCCAACTCCCCTTTTTTTTTTTTTTTTTTTTTTTTTTGGAAAAAAATGCATATATCCAACTCAAATTATTTCAATTTGCGATCTCTCTCTAAACTTTGAATTTAAACACGAGACCTATTACACTTGACATCTCTTGGGTGAGTACTACAAAACTAATGGTTAATTTGAAAAAGAAATGTAAAAATATCATTTCTCTTAGAACAATATCCCTCCAAACTACTTGAAAATTACAATGTACATTTGTACCAAAAATGACAAAAATATTTTTATAAAAAAATTAGAATAAAATGCAATTTTTTTTTTCAAACTTATAAGGATATTTATCTTTTTTTTTTATAGAATTTTTAGAGGTATTTGTCTTTTTGTGAGACAAAATAACATTGCAATTTTTGGTAGTTTGAAAGGAGAGACATTGTTTCAATTAAAAGTTGGGAGGACATTACAAATTACTTTATAGTTCGAGAGATGTATGTGTATATATATATATATATATATATATATATATATATATTATATATATATATATATTTCTTTTTGGTGAAAAAAGTTCACATCCACCTAAAATTTCTTCCCGTTTGACAATGCCCTCCCAAACTTTAGATTGCGACAATGTCCCCCACAAATTACCAAAAAATGTCAATGTCCTCCCAAGGCAAAAAAGAAGAAGAAAAGAGGCACATCTTTTTCAATAAGAAAAAAATAACCTATAAATTTATTTATTTATTTATTATTTTTTTTTAAGAAAAAAACAAAGAAGAAGAAAGGGAGGTCATCAAACCATCACAGGGCCTGCCTCATATCATACTGAGGTGGTTCAAAAGTTTGGGAAGATATTGTCAATCGTATGAGGTAATTTGAAGGGTATGTAAACTTTATTTATTTATTTATGGTAGATGCGCTTCTGCTTGTACGGTCAACTCGCAATGCTGGGAGAAGGAGAGAAGGTAATGCAAAAGCCACCGTTAAATATTCGAGAACAATTTCGTTTAAGGTAATGAAAACTGCAAGAAGATTGGAGCCAACATTTGATACTCCACCATATGTTGCGCCTCCAAATTAGGAAATAAGGGGCATAAACTTACTAACGTAAAACAATAACAAATAATCTCAGGGCAATAAAGTACAATATGAAAATTTAAAATTTGTACATTTAACATATATTTTAATACATCTAAAAAATATCTAGGAACCAACTTTTAAAGGAATTATATTGCATATAGGGAGGTCCCCGCCATCCCCCGATCCTTGGTCCAGCTAATCGGAGGATGATATAAAGAGCCATGCTCAACAGTGTCTGTAAACAAAGTTTATAGGTGCATGCTATTGCAAGTAATAAAATTCTCGATGAGACCGAGGTCTATCCTTAGAGAATGATAGACACTCAAATAAAATTTCTATTATCATACAAAAAAATAAAATGAGTTGATTTTTTTTTTTTTTTTTTCACTAAGATGTGGAACAATGGGTTGAAACGCAAAGTAAGCTTAAATTGACTAAAATATAGTTAAAAGAAAAATTAATAGGGCTTCAAGAATCCACCTAGCATTCTTTTACATGTTCTTGAGATATTATTTAACCCGACTATATTAGAGAATCAACTCTCCTAATCGTAAGATGCAACAATTAAGCACTAATCAAAAGTAAAATAGATTAAGCATAGGTTGGTTAATACTTTGAATCCAATAACGCGTCACAAGATAAATTATGCATTCAATATATTCTCGAATTATAACAAATCAAACTGATGCAAAAGTAAATTAGGCATAAGTTTTGAAGATTATTTTTTGATTAAGATCAATACAAGAATGAAAAGAATCATACAAAATATTTAAAAATTATTTTTAGAATAATATGTTTTACTTTCTGTACAAATATTTTGCTTTGTCTCCATGTTTATGGTTATTTTTGTATTTTTATTTATTTTTATTTTTTTTAAGTATTCTGATTGGAAAGTACTCAAACTTTGCATATATAAAAGCAGGTATGTATTATTTTGGAATGAAGTTTTGAAGTTTCAATTAAATTTTAAGTCTTTCAGAGTTATTTCTCAGTTTGCTTATTTGGAGCAATTAAGGTTTTTCTTCCCTATTTGTTATTTTTTCTCTTTCTGGATTCCCTTTTCTATCTTCGATTCATAGTTTTTGCTATTGTCATGTGCTGACAGAACAATCTTAATTTTGTCATGCGTCACAAACAAAGTAAGCATTTGATATATCCAAAAATCATAATGAATCATAAATTCTTATTAATATATAATTTTTCTCAAACCAAAATCCATTCCAAAACACTTAAAATCTATGAAGAGTATTCATTAATCACCTACATAGCATATAAATTGAATATGAGTTAATTGAAAATTTGATTTCAACAACATGTTACAAGAGAGATTAAGCATTCATTATATTCTCAAATAATAACAAATCAAATAATCCTAATGAATAAAAAACTTGTCAATGTTAAATTTTTCTCAAATTAAAATCATTTCCAACATCCAATCACTATTCAATGAAGAGCATCGAAAATTTGATTTCAATGACATGTTACAAAAGAGAACAAGCATTCATTATATTCTCAAATCATAACAAATCAAATAAGATAAGCATTTAATATATCCAAAGACTAACTTGTACGTTAAAAATAAAACTAATATGATCTTGACATCCCCTACACCACTTAGAAACCTGTAAATTGCTATAATCACTAATATTTTAACAGAAAATATAACTCTAAACTTCATCCAACTTTAAGAGAAATCACCATGCCTCACCTCACTCAAAATATCAGCAACCTCGTATCTTATAAATTTTCCAACAGCATGCAAGTCCATCAAAACACTCATACAAAATTAAATAGCAATACTGTCCAGTCTATATGTTAAAGGGTCATGAATACTTAATTGAGCCACTTAATCCCATTTTTATTTATAACTTAATTTTACGTTCTTGAATCCAATTGTCATTTGTCCATGTCCAGATAAAATGTCCTCTGTCCATGTCCAGGTAATATGTCCATTGTCCAGTGTTGTCCAGGTCAATTTATCCATTGTCCGAGGTGCAGATAAAAATGTCCATTGTCCAAAGTAGGGGTCAATAGGTACATTATCAGGGTAAATATGTCCATTGTCTTGTCTGGTGTCCATTGAAATTATGAGGGTCCCAATAATAGTTGAAAGGTCAGTTATAGGTTGGATTAAATTCCTCAGCGACTTTAATTATTTAAAAGCCATAGTAGATATCTCTATTCCATTTTAAAGAATAAGGTTACAAAACCAAAGGCACCAGCAAATTCCTCCATTTATCCTTTCTATCAAAAGGCACCAGCAAATAAAAAAAAAAAAAATCAACCACACAGAAAGCATAAACCATCCGAATTTCTATTCATGAAATTTGTACACTTTAATAACTTCAAACATTCTCAAGAAGTTTAAGCAACCAATGTCAATTTCAATGGAATGTTAATCA
The DNA here is from genome assembly GCA_028654335.1 of Alnus rubra. Lineage (NCBI taxonomy): Eukaryota > Viridiplantae > Streptophyta > Magnoliopsida > Fagales > Betulaceae > Alnus > Alnus rubra. The sequence continues at coordinate 108,886 of JAJPGS010001929.1, read as the reverse complement.
TCATATACCATTTGGACAGACAAACATAGCAGCACAAAAGTTAATCTACTTCCTTCGTGATTTTGAGCTTGCAATCATGTACTACCAAATAGGTATTAGTTTGACTTAAAGAATCACACAGTGAAACTACTGTAAGCATCTTATCATAAAGGGTATAATATAACTTGAAAACAATAAACCCACTCACATGAATCTTGGTTTACAATTGAAGAACCCACAGCTCTTTGAAAAGTTAGCTCAATCGTCCGAAAGGAAATTACCCAACTCACAATTCATCAATCGCAGGCCCTGACTCGGCCATGCACCTGAAAAATTATCATAGAAATCCCAAAATTAGACAATCCCAATCCATACTTGTTCGGCCAGCACCCAAAAAAAACAGCCAAACCGACATCCGAATTTTAGCAAGTACTGCCCATCAAGAACAAATTATTGAAATCTAAAACAAACACCCCAAATTTGCTTCAATTTCGGCCAATACAAAGAAAAACAATTTTTTTTTTGATAAGTATTCTGTAATGACTTAAGGAGAAAAACAAAATCCAACACCTCCTGCTCCTACAATCGATCAAACCACCCAAAATTTTCCTTTCATCAATCAGCCAACATCCAGAAAATTAAACAACAAAAGAACTACAACCAAGAAAACAACCCAATCGGCTGTATAGATATATAAACCCAGCATAAATCAACCAAAAAATGAATCAATATCAACCAAATTAACCAATGGGTACGCCAAAAGGGGGCTGTAATCTCATGGGTATCGTTGAAAACCGAATTTGAAGCAACACAAACACTGTAGAGAAAATTTTCGTTTATAGCCCAACTACCCAAGCTCTCAAAGTTTTTAGGAATTTTGGCTAAATCATTAAGTGGGTATAACCGAAAATCATCAACACATACTAACCCATAAATTTTTCCTCAACAATCAATCAAATATGACAGAGCAAAGTAAAGAAAACGTGAAGGGATTTTCGGGTAAGGGAAACCCGTGAGAAGAGAAAACAGAGAGAGGGAATTTGAGCTCATACCTTGTGTTGTAACCATGACAAATCTTCTTCCAAGCCCTCTTTGGTCTGCTCTCTCCCTCTCTCGTTTTCTCTGGTTTGTTTTCCACGCTCCCCCTTCTCAGTTCTCAGGGTGTTTTCCTCTGGTTTTCTCTGGTTTTTCCGAAAAGAGTTGGAGCACTCTGTTCTTTGGAAAATGATAGGGAGCCACTATACATTCCGTCCCCCATCGCCTCTTTTTCATTTTTTAAATAAAAAAAATTTCAAAATTTGTTGTTTGATGTCACATCATCCTCTTTTAATTTTTTAAATCAAAAAATATATAAATTTATCCTAAAGACAAATTTTTATTTTTATTTTATTTAAAAATAAAAGAAGGGTGATGGAGACGAAATATCACTGCTCCTGTTTTTTTTCGAGGGCAGTAGGAAGGCCTAGTAATAGGCAGGGGTAAAACAATCGGGTCCTGCCCGGCACTTTCCATTTAAATGAAATTTTTTATTATAGAAGTCTGCTGAGGAATGGTTAGTAATTGGGGACCCTTGACCGCCCCTTCTCCTTTTTGAAGAAATAAATCATTTTTATTGAAAAAAAAAATAAAGCAATAAAAATATCACTTTTGAAATAAAATTGTTTTGTTTATTAAAAGGGGGAAGGGGGGTCAGGGTCCCCCAATCACTACCCCGACTACCCGTGCTTCAATACTTAATGAAGCACCACAACTTTGTCCTACTCCCAACTCCCAAGAGTCATTTTAAATTCAGTTTACTATTAAATTTTTGTCCATTAATAATCAATAATAATCCACTTAAATTCAATAGTAATTTTTAAAGCCTATCACATTTTTATCCTAATTTAGTTCAATACCCAATCCTAGAAGATTGCTGAAAATTTTTGGATCTTGCACATTGTACAACTATCAAAACTAGAAGGGCCATTATATCAACATTCCCTTTTATTGAGCAGAAAATCTTATCAAAATTTCAGCAACTCTCTCAATTGATAAAATTTTTAGTAACTCAACATTATTTTCAAAATTTTCAATATGGCCATTTTAATTCCATTTCTAAGCCGACTGACCCTATTTCAAATTCAACCTGTCCCCAAAGGATAGCTCAATCAGCTGAAAATCATGCCTTATAAAACGGAGATCACTAGTTCGAATTCCCTCTTCCCCTCTTGCGTGGACATGTAAAAAAAAAAAAAATCAATCTTAAATGGGTTGAAAATCCATTTTATTAAGTTAATTGACAAGTCCACACCATTTTAGGCCTTGGCTCAAAGATTTGATCCCTAATTAATTTTCCAAAATCCTCTTGTCAGGTAATTAAGAGCTGAGGGTATCACACCAGATTTAGTGAATGTACAACTATAAGCAATCAACTACTGCAATCAAAAAGAGGAGCACAGCAGGCTGTATCGATTGACCTACAAAAATACTCATTTCCGCAACTACTAGACTGGAAAAAGAACAACATTATAAGATATTCAATACTTTCAAGCTTTAATTAAGCAAGTATGAGACTGCAGCAGCTGAAAACCACCTCTTTGATCTTCATCAGCTTCGCATTGGAGGAAAAGAAAGTGAACAATTGAAATGATTTACGAGCATCATAGTTGCTGATCAAGATAAGGGTCTCTAGGAGATCCCCTGGGAGATGTCAAATATTCCGAAACATTCGAAACATAACTTTTCAACCAGGAGGTGCTGCGAGTCAACCATCCAGTCTGTCCCTGTTCTTGCATCTCAAGCATGCTCATCCTTTCTTCCTCCGCCAGTACCTCCAGCCACCTCTTAGCCATAAAAAGTTTGACAGCTTCAACCCCTTCATTCACAACCTCCACTGGTGGGATCACAAGAGGATTTTGGTCCATGTTGAGTTTGGTCAAATTGTCAAGCCGACCAAATGTATCAGGAAGAGCATGAATTTGATTGTTGCTGAGATCAAGTTCCCTGAGGTTGGTCAAATCACCAATGGTGTCAGGGAGTTCCTTCAGGTCACTAAAATTACTGCTTAGATTCAGAATTTCAATATTAGTCAATCTTCCAATAGCATGTGGAAGGCCATGGAGTTCATTGAAGTGAGCATCCAGACAGCGCAAAGACTTCATCTCACATACAGAAGTGGGAAGGTAACGAATCTTGTTCAATTGCATTGAAAGCTTCTGTAGATTTACTAATTCATAACCAATGTTCGTAGGCAAATATGTCAGGCTGTTGAAGCTCACATCTAACTCTACCAATGATCTGAAAAATAGCAAAAGCCAGAACTAAATATTCCAAAAAAGCAAAACAGGAAAAAGAATGTGGCACTCTCTTTTTTTTTTTGGCTAATTATTTACCTGCAATGACAGATGGAGTCAGGAAGGGCAGCTAGCTTGTTTCCTGAGACATTCAGAATTTTCAATTTTTGCAACAAGCCAATCGAGTCGGGAAATGACTCCAAAAGATTAGAAGAGGCATTAAACTCCTCAAGATTTTCTAGTCCAGCTATTGAGTCAGGGATAACCTGTTACTTTCACACACAAGTTAATTGTATTAAAAGGCAAAAATATGACAAGCCAAACACCCAGTGAACTAATACTTGCCCAATCATAATAAGAGGGGAAAAAAAACCAAAGGAAAGTCTGTACAAAATAAAGATAATTCATATATACCAAAAATTAATGTCCAGCAAATTTGAGTGCACATTTCAGGGTAGAAATGTATACATGAACCCATTATTCATGAATTTTCACAAAGAAAACAACTTATAGAAATAACAAAATAGGGAGTTTATCACCGATGAAATAATGCATAAATAAGCTTAAACATAGGCATCAAGAAGAAATAATTGTTCTATAGCTAACATAAATGAATGCCAATTTAAACAATGTCGGCAAAAGAATGCTTATGTTAACAATTAACAATTCTAGCTGGCCCTCTAACAAAAATCTTAATTCATAAAAGTTGTTGGTTTTGAAGTGTGAGACACTGATAAACGACACACCGGTATGATAGGCTTCTCTAATATTCTTTTTGATGAATAATAATTCATTAATTAAAAAAGGCAAAGGCCTCGCAAACAAAAAGTACACGAGAGGCAAACACTCTACAAGCATCTCAAATCTAAAAATGAATCAAGATCTAAAAGACTTGAAGACGAGAAATTTGGAACAAAGACTACAACCCAAATCCACAAGAGATTCAAAAACGAGGATTGATGATTTTATGAGTCATTCATAACTATGGCATCAGGAGAGCCATTGATGATGCAAACGAGAAGCAATGTACTGATTGTTCGCCATAGAAGCTTTGCAACTCTCTCTCTCTCTCTCTCAATTCCAATAGCCGAGCTGAGCCGAGTCGAGCCGAGTGCCCGATAAGGCACTCGGATCGGCTAATGGACGAGCTCGAGCTTGCACAAGGTTTTTCCCTTGGCGAGCCGAGCTGAGCCAAGGTTTCTAAGCTCGTCACGAGCTCGAGCTCTTGTATATTGCAAAAAAACCGAGTTCGCACAAGCACTACTCGCTCGAGCTCGGCTCGTTTACAACCCTATTTTTGCCTCCTGATTCTCTCATCTTCTACAATATATCTCTCTTCTAGAATATCCAGTGATTGAATCTCCTCCAGTAAGGACTTCTTCCTCACCTCAACATTTCCAAAGGCCTCCTTGTTCCAGCATTTTAAGTCAACTTTCAGCCGTTTTAGTTTATTAGCAAAAACAAAACAGGGAGTACCAATGAACTGGTATGAGTCCCATCACTGTTTCACCATATCTACAAAACCTTCTGCTTTCAACCACATATTCTCTTATATACCATTGATCAACAAAAAGATTGCACAATTTAGCAAGTTGAAGATTTATGTTCCAAATAATGGGTTTCCGTGAACTAAGAAATTCCTTGCTGGTTCCAAATAATTCATTCAACTTTCAAAATTTCTTGTCCATGATACACCTAAGCTTTCAATTATTCTGAATAAAACCCTTGTGAAGCAATAACTGAAAGAGAAAATAAAATGGTTTGGGAACCATGAGCCACAACTCACTGCCCTCTTCACCAGATTACACCTTTGGAACTAGTTTAGCTCTTCCTAATTTGCCTAGTATTCCAGCACCATGTTGACTTCATTTAAGCTGCAAAGTGTCATTGACACAACAACAGGCAAGCCCAAAACAACATGAAGGAGACAGAGTTTAATCGGAAAAAAAATGACAGGAACATACTTGTAGGCAGAAATACATGTCAAGTAATCAAGCTTCGAATATTTGCAAACTATGACAATGAAACAAGGGGGGAAATGTAGGAAAAACAAACAAAACAAGTTGTTACTGGGGTAACCTGGGCAGAAAAATTGGCGACGAAATTTCTGAAAATAGTCATAGTTTGTCAAATTGTTGTAGTTTGCAAATTATTCATAGCGAGCGACGAAATTTTCCTAGCCTAAGTCTCACTCTAATAGTTTGCAAATAGTAAGAAATACATTTCTGAAATTAGTCGTAGTTTGACAATAGTCGTAGTTGTCAAATATTCATAGCCAGCGACAAAATTTTCCAATTATCCGAGGCAAATATTAAACTCTTTCTGGTCACTAAAATACTCCTCAAACGAGCCCAAAACTTCACCCCCAGAATAATGCAAATGTATCATTATCCAAAAACCATGCTTCTGGAGACAACCACATATTCCACTACTAAGGCTAAGAATTTCAAAAAAAATAAGGCATGTTAGTTTACCCGTATCACGGGCGTATGTAGATACTCTAGTTGATATGAGTTTAGAATCTCATCATGATCAAACTATACACTCTCTGTTTGACCCCTTTTCACCATTTAATATTTTTTTTAAACAACTACACTCTAACAAAAAAAAAAAAAAGCCATAGAACTAGAACTCAAACACAAAATTAAACGGAAATTACCTCAAGTTGATTACTCGAAATGTCAAGCACAAGGAGGCTCCGAATCCGCCCGAACGCCTCTGGCAAGAACCGCAGCCTCCGGCCCGACAAGTCGATCCGCTCCAACCCCTGCCCGGTCGCCTCCTGCAATATCCCAACCACGTCCTCGTTAATCTCCTCCCTTGCCACCATCGGGGCCTCATCCGTGCCCGCATCCTCCGGCGACGCCTCGGCCGAATCGTAGATCTTGACGAGGCGCTCCTCCGCCTCCTTGAGAAGCCTCTCGTACGCCTCGTGCATCTCGTCGAGCTGCAACACCGCCTTATAGTCCTGCTTCTCCTTCTCCGCCGATCGCCGGCACTCGTTCTCGCGCTCCGCCAGGTGCGCGCGCCACTGGAGGCGGTCCACGTCCGGTGGCCGCGCCGAGCGCACGATCTCCTCCAGCTGCTTCCCCAGGGTGGCCTCTATGTCGGAAAGCTTAGCCCTGGCCTTGTCGACGGTCTCGTGGTCCGGCCGGGGGCCCAGGGTCTGGAGCACGGACCTGGTCTGGGCCACGTCAGACACCGCCCAGGTCATCGAGGCGAGGAGCCTCTGGTCGGCCAGGTGCGGCATGTCGTCCTCGATTTGGGCCCGGGTCTGGCCCGAGGATGAAGATGGATCGGATGGTGGTTTTAGTGGCGGCTGCTCGAGGTCGATTTCAGAGTCGGAGGTGGCCGGTTTGGGTCCGAGAGAGGGGAGACGGGCCATGACGTAGGAGAGGATCGGGTGGCTTTTCGGGTTCGGATCCATTGTTCTCTGAGATGAGGGTTTGGATCAGAGAACGAGAGAGAGAGAGAGAGAGAGATTGAATCGTTGATAGATATGTCATAGTTTGTTTATAGTTTTGAACAGTTCTGAAAGTAACTGTCACAGAGGGTAGACATTTGACGTGGCATCCACTAATCCAATCCGACGGTTAGGAAAAGACGAAACGGAAGGCTACTGTTTCACTTTTACGGCTAAGCATATTCTTCCCTATTCTAATGCATAAAATTTCTCTTAATCAGAATCATTATTTACAAATAAAATAATCATGTTAATATCAATATTCATTATATATTATTTAATTTGAATAAATGTATATAATAAAAATAATTAAAAAATTTGTTTTATCTAAATTTTGTAAGACAATATTATTATTTTTGTACAAAAAAAAAAAAACTTCAATAAAAAAAAAATGTCAAATCAGATGAATACTTATGCCAGGTTAATATAAGAGATTATCTTAAATTTATCGCTTCGATACGTGTTAATTGGTTATAAATTTTAAAGAATTCAGATAGATAATTATAAGAAATTATTTATGAGACTTATCTAACAGAATAAATAATTAAATAGCCTAATTTTTATTGATCAAATAAATCTTATAAATAATTTCTTACATTCACCAATTTAAATTTGCTGAAATGGTAAATAATTTGAGTAAATCCTATTTCACGTGGACGTGGCTTCGGATAAAGATCGGCGGCTGCATTTCCATTTTTTGTTATTGACATTTGACAGGACGCCACGCGGTATGGCGATGGGCCCATGAATCTATGATTCTATGAAAGTGATGAGTTGATACGGGAGTGTGCCCAATTTTCCCGAATAGGAAATTCTTACGTTTGCATTGATCATCGTTAGCCACTGTTCCACCGATAGAGATTAGAGAGGGATTAGTAACCAGCACCTTTTTTTTCTTTTTTCCTTTTTTTTCTTTTTTTTTTAAAGAGATAATCCGCGCTCTTTAATTTTAAAATATGGATAATTGAACCATTGGTCATTAAATTGAGCTAAATTACTAATCACTCTCTGTGATACAAAAAGTTCATGGAGGGTCTATGTGATAAATTACAATTACGAATTATTCCTTGAACCTATTTTTCGTCCAATAAATTAACAGATTCCGTTAATTTGTTACGTCATATTCAATAAGAAATCGATGTGTCCATTACAATAAAAAAATATATGAATAAATAAAACTTAAAAAAATAGTAAAGGGGTGGCTATCGGGGGTAGCGCACTGCCACCCATTTGCTAATGAAATCTGTTAATTTGGTGGATGAAAAACGTCTTCAGGGAGTGATTCGTAATTATAGTCTATTGCAGGAACCCTCCATGAACTTTTTATACTACATGAAGTGATTTGTAATTTAGACTAACCACATAAACTTGTAGTGCAATTATTCATTTGAAATAATTAAACAACAATGCCTAGTTTCATATTCGGACAAAAGGGACCAGCATCCGCCATGGTCATGTCTTTTTCTCATTTTTTTGAAATCTTCTATATAAATATTCTTTATATCAATTTGTTCTAAATTTAGACCACAAATATAAATGTTTTGAAGCAAAAAACATAAACTCAATAACATTGGCAGGCATATAACGTAGAGAGTCAATGGTAGATCTGTATAATGCTTTCTTCTAAATGAAAAAAAAAAAAAAAAAAAAACCATGCTCTGGAATAAGCTTATTCGCGTACTGGAATAAAACCCCACCAAAACCTACTCAAGAATAAGCCTATTCCCCTGCTGGAATAGAAGTAATCCAATTGTGCACCCAAACATCATTCTTCTTCTTTATCAAAATGTTGTTGATGCCTTGGAAAAGAAGTATCCCAGGTTGTGTAACCCATCATCATTCCTTCTTCTTTAAATGTTGCCGACGACCCTTGAAATAACATAGAAAGTGTAGACCCGAGAAAGAAAACCTATCTACAAATTCCACGCTCCCCGCACCAATCCGAGCCTCGCCAAAAACAGAAAACTCATCTTTGCTCCTAACTTCGAACATCCCAACCGTAGAGTGAAATCTACCAACTCAAAATTCTCAAAAGAATTAGAGGAAAACATCTTCACCTCTTGGGTTTGCAGAGAGCCACATAGAGGAAAGAAATCCAATAGACCATGGCTCAGTGTTGAGTCGAAAATAAAACCATAACAGAAAGCAATTTAATATAAATTTCAGAAAACCATAAACATAAACAATATATATGTTTATACTAGAGTTTTGTTTTGTTGGCACGCCCCCTCCTTTCTTGTTTTCTCTTCTGTTTTTTAACCCTCTTTACCTGTCCCCTTGTATTTGCTTAGAAAACATTAAAATAAAATAAGGAATACCCAGTTGGGTACACTTTGGGCGGGCATTAGTCATCATCAATCCTTCCATTGCCCACAATGACTTTGACAGGCAGAGGATTGCATTGGGATGAACTACTAGTTTGTCAATCAGCTTCCTTTTTTTTTTTTTTTAGTTTTATTTTTAAACTATTTTGGACAAACGAAAAAATTCCAAAGGTCAAGGCTCATAGTATTACACAAACTACTACTTCTCATCCTGATCTCATTGTTTGGTACCTTAACATGGACTACTTGGCTATCTTATTTCAATATCCGAAACCTAGTGAATCACGAAACTATGAACATTGAACATGACTGAAACAGAATTCCTTGAACATGTTCTGTTTTTGAGATATTTGTTTATCCTTTTCAATGCACATTGAAGGTTGGTAGCTCAAGTATTCATCAAATGGAACTATCCTGATGGGTTGTGAAGAGAATCTCTCTTTCAACAACCTCAAATATTTCCTTCAGTCGATGGGTAAGCTTCTCAGTTACGTTCCGGGTGATCCGCTGCTGAAACTTCGTGCTTTTAAGCCAGGTGACACCAATGTAAGCATCGCACTTGCATGCGTTATCAGCAAGATCAGATTTCTCAATTTGGTACCTGAAGTGAACCTGCACGTAAAATGGAAATCATGCAATGAAGAAAAAACTCTTTTGAGCACTTGTGGTTAAGTTCCATGAAGTTCCCAAGAAGATGGACTTAAAAAGGCATAAAAAAGAAAGATAAACGTGAGATCGATCAGTTTCTTGTCACCTACATGGAAGTGGTCGCCAAATGGGACACCATGTAGAGTCATAACTTCGTTCACAGTCCACCCTTTACTTTCAGGAATGGGAAGTTTTTGTTGTGTGCATGTGACTTCCCCTCCAAAAGCAGAGACATGGCGGTTGAACTTGTATGACAAACGCCGTTCAAAAACATCAGGCTTTAAAGGTTCCCATGTAGTTGTTGCGTAATTAAGACAACCTGATTTTTCCATAGTCTTATGCTCCAACTTTCCTCCATCAAACATTTTCATCAATGATTTTATCTGCACCATTGCCAAAAGAGTTCCCACACCATGATTAACAAGTTCATCATACTAATTTAATGTATTACATGCACATGATTCACTTTTCCTTTTGTTTTTTAAACAAGTAAAGCCGAAACACGCTCAATCCATTGCCTCAGAAGAAAGAAGATGAAGCTCAATATCATGGGTGTATTCAACACTCCCAAATAAAAAGGGGAATTGGTCTATGGTCTATTTTCTCATAAATACTTGAAATAATTGGGCGCGAGAGCCAAATGAATCAAAAGATTCATGTTTGGTTCAAGAATGGATCATGGAAGTTTTGAAATAAATGGAAAGATAATCTACTTTTGATACTCAGAACATCAATCTAATGCTTATCTGGGTTTAATCCGGTAGACCCTCTTGAATGCTTAATGAGATCCAATGAAACATAAATGAGAAGAGTATTGACCACTGACATTGATGGGAAGTTCTGCACTGTAAACCTTGGACATCTTTGCATCTTCAACATTCAGAATGGGTCCAGCATCTTCAAGCATGATGGACCTCTCATCTTGATCGTCCTGCTCTTCTGCAATTTCTGCTTTCTGAGCAGGGGTCAACGTTCTTGTTCTCCACAAAGCCATAATTGTCCTGTCAGTTAGTTCACATTTGTAAATACTTGTGGAAATCAGCATATCATCCTCAAAGTATTGAATGGGCTCAAGTGAAGTATTTCATTACACTACTACCTGGTAGCTACATTGAACGACACAAATGATTGGAAACAAAATTTAAGCCTGCCCTCTTCATCTAGAGACTTTGCACCATGCCTTGCATCAAGACCTCGACCCTTCCGCAGAACTATGACCAATGAAGGGCTACCCATAGATGACAGGGACGGAGGAATCACTTGGATATCTTCAATATCCTCCAAAAGAAGGAAAAATTTGGTTTTATGTCCAAACAAATTGCCAGAAAACCCCACAATTCTTGTAGATAGATAGAGTCGGCCCTGCACCAAAGAATCATTCCATTTTCAATCTATAGAGATGTGGGAATAAACAGGTAGATTTGTTTTTTTATTTTTTATTTTTATTTTTTAAATATGAGTAAACATAAGCATAAGCAGTTCGATCTAGCCATTGGAACCATCTACAGTATAAAGTAGACAAATTGGTGGAGCATTTTACCCTAGCATAAAATTAGCCAACTGTGTTTACAGCGCAGTTTAAATAATCCCATTTAGGTTTTAATTCAATTAAACGAGGTCCTTCGTTATTTTAATACTCAGTTAATCTATGATTTCAGAAGAACAAAAATAAGTTTCATGTTTACTATTAGAATAGGCCCCATAACTGTAAACTAAATGGAATTTCTAGGGTAGCAAAAGGAGAGGAGCAATTTAAATCACCTCTACGCCTTGAGACTAGACCGACTTTAACAAGCTCATTTGTTGGCCACTTTGAGATTCCAAGTGGAACTTCCAGTGGTGATCTTTATAGATCATTCTTTATAAAGGTGTATGGATTCCCATGAAAAATATAACTAGCACCTGTAACGGCATTTTTCTCTTCAGGGAGCATGTAAAGTCGCTGATGAGAAACTCTTCTGGTGGCAACATAAACAGTTTCTGGAATGTTGAATTCTTGTGAGGTGATCGTAGATTCAACTGTCAATCAGCCAACAAGGTATTAGATCACAGTTTCTACAGGGGATACTAAAAATAGTGGGGTAAGGTAAATAGCACAATGTTAAACATCAATGGGAACCACCATGACAGCAAAACTGTTATGCATGAGTAGGTCAGAAAGACGGAAACAAGGGTCCTGGACTAGATCATTCAAAAATAATGTGAACCAAGTGCTTACCTTCTTTCCAACTTCCTTTTCCATCTTGCTCAAATACTCCCTAATCGTTTCAACCCCCTTATTATTGTCTAAGAAAACTCTCAAATGCAATTTTGACTGAGAAGACTGAGCGAGCTTCCCCTCAAGGGGGACCCAGATATCCGCAAGTTCAGAAGATGTGTGTTTTACAAAATTGATCTCAGCATGCCCAAGCGAGGTGGCATGGTCAAATGGACCCTCAAAATCAAAAACTTCTACATCTAAAACTGATGGTGGTTCTTCCATAGCATCAAACTCAAGAATCTCTGCATAATTGTTTCAAGGGTCATGGAGTTAAGTCTGGATGAACAGATATCAATGGAAAAATAATTAAAACCAATTTCTAAGAACTTAAAACACCTCACCAATCCATCGAGGATCACGAGTTTGGAGCTTGACAGAGCTTGTTCTTGTTTTCCCATTGCAGGTGAAAACCACATAGGGATCTGACAACTCCACCAAATCCAACAATGCTAAGTTGACCCCTTCAATTAGAGCTATAGTAAGAACCCATCCATCACCTTGGGCTTTAACTCCATGATCACTTCCTATAGAAATAGATTGGCAAAATAAGTCAATTCTTGGACAAATTCACAAAAGTGGAATCAAGAGAGTGTGTTATAGATTCAAGTCAGTTGATAAGCTCTGTACTAAGTAGCATAACACATTTACCTCTTTGCAACCTAGCTTGTACGAAGTGTGAGATCATGTAATAAACACGTTCCAGTTGAATGACTAATATTCCACATGTGATAAGCTCCCCTAAGCTGTCTGGTAGATCAAGTCCATTAAATTCCAAGCCTTGGAGTTTGCTGGGCTCAGAGAGTAGAATATGCACTAGGACATAGAACACCATAAAAATCGTAGAAACTACAGTGAGATTCCAGAAGTATTCGGTTGCCAACTGCCAGTCTGATTGATGTTCTGTTTGCAAAGTTGCCAGCACATTATCCTTGTCGGATAAGTACATGGTATCCACCGTTTTAAAATTCTGAGCCAGCAAGTTGGTAAACTGGTCAAAGCTCTCCTTCAGTCCCTGACGAACTCCTCCTTCAATCATGCCTCGCATCATCGTGCTTTGCAGGAAGTTAATGCCCCAGGACACTACAAGATGGGATGATTCTTCTCCTGAAGATAGCTCTGCTCCAGGCATTATCTTGTAAAGCAATTCAACCTTAAATGTACTTCCATAAGGAACTTCAGGTGTACTTACACTTACCATTACAGCAAATTCCCTTCCATCTGCTCTGATATAGGTTTGCTCTTCTGTGGCTTTAATAGCCTTAACTAACTTTGTTGCAGCTTTCGTGTAGGAAACAACTCGTGTTAAACATGATGTGTCTTCTGATTTCCATAACCAGGGCCCCTCTTGCACATCTGTTGTTCCCTGTAGTTCTGCTAAGTCTTTTCTGAACTGTGAATTGGGAGCAAAAAGAAATGAATTAAGATCATACAATGGTATTATGTACATCTGATCTAGAAGAATGCCGCCCTGCAGATCCTCAGGGATTTTATCTTGTCCATTATCTCTTGACTGCATCATCTCAATAGCCTCTTCAAAGCTACAGCTGGAGGGTTGTTCCTCCATGCATTCCTCATAATCAGATAATGAACTTGATAACTCTGAAGGATCATCAGTTCTTGAGGCTTCTTCATTTTTATTGAATATCTTCTCCAGACGATTAGCAATAGCCTTCATCAAATTTTTCCCTTCTACCATCTTTCGATTTGGAGCTTTGGAGCTAAATACGTCCTGACATGATACGGATGGATTTTCCCGTTCTTTAACTTCCTCAATGTTGACATTAGAATGTACACAAAGGAGGTGGTCGGTTGAAGTTTCATAGCCTTTCCCGTGAAGAGAAATGGTGATAAGAATTTTCCCTGCATGCAAGGGGCATAGACATTACCGACTTAAATGAGAGGTCTCCAAACATGCCTAAAAAATAAAGGACACCACCTGAACAGCGGTGGTTAGAACTTCAATTGAAAGGCCAAACAGAACTAAGCGGAATGTAATGCCAATAATGATTTCCTTATGCTTTGGCTGTAGGAAGCCTCATGTATGCTATGTTTTGTACTAGACCAGACATATGTTAGCATTGTTTCAATTTAGCCTTCAATCATTATTACTTTATCAGAGTTCTCATCGAGTCCATTATGAGTAACTAATCTGCAAACTGCCAATTTTTTACTCGCCCAAGAAGATAATTGTTACAGCACTCTCATTGTCTCAATGTACTCTATATTATTGGATGGTTAACTAGATTAACCACAAAGCAATCCTCTAAAGCAACTGTAGCAATGAAGCATCAACTACTGCGTTGGTCCGTTGGATATCTAAACAAAATTGTATCCGTTCATCATATTGGGCACGACAACTCAACCGCAATGGAAGAAGCAAAATATAATACAAAATAAGTCATTTATTGAAATCTCAAAGGCTCAATAATTCAAGGACAGTCAATAGGATCCCGAGCTTAGACAAGAGCTATGCACGCTTTATTGGCTCAAGATATAAGATAATAAATTCAAATTAGGAAAGAAGAACCCTGTTCAAATGCCACAAGACAACAAAATCTTCTTTCCCAAATCTTGAGCTAAAAAGAAAAACAACAACAAAAAGATGTTGAAGTGTCCCTTGTATAGACGAAGTCTGCTTAATCACAGCTCCCAAAATATTTCAAACAAGTTTTTTCAACCAAACCAGGCATTCTTGAAGCGCTAATAGTCATGACTTTTTCTATTATTAATGCACGATGCCATCTTATACTACAAAGAAGTTGAATCTTTAAGAGCTAAAAAAAATCCCAAAGAAACTGTAAAATGTAATAAAAGTGAATGTAAATCCAAGTTCCACTGTAGGAGGCGTGTCTAATTGTTGAAGCCTTGATTCTAATGTACAATATACAGAACTATGAAGCAAGTATGTCGCATGAATACAAGAACAGAGCCATCAAAAACACAATATTGGAATCAAACGTTCAAATGTGATTTGACAAGCAGTGACAGAGAGACTAACCACAATCTTTATTAATAACTTTCCCAGCTTTGGGACTTTCAAGAGGAAACCATGTGGGTGGCAAGGTCTGATTTTTCTCAGCGGCAACAGACCACACCGGAATCCAAACTCGACCCACTAAATTCCCAGAGCCATTGAATACGCCGGGTTCCTCAACATGGTGAAGAACAGACACAAGAAGCTCCTCCTCCGTGTCATGGACCCTGAACACAAACTCTTCATTCCAAACGGGCAGCAATGTGTTCTTCGAAATCCTAGTCTTGGATTTGTGTTTCCCAACCTTAAGCTTCACATAGGAGTCCTTCACAGGCAAGTCTTTGGCCTCTAGCACGTACACATATATCCTCATGTCTGTAAAACTTCACCTCTATTACCTTTGAAACAGAAAACCAAGTTGGTTTCGAAAGATCAGATAGTGGGCTTGAATGGGTTTCAATAAAAGTTGAAGACAGTGATCGTTGTTGTTGTGAGGGGAGAGAGAGAGAGAGAGAGAGAGAGAGACTTGTATGCGAAGAAGCCATGAGGAAACGTGGATGTGAAAGCAAACGGACACGAGGATAAGTGAGAGGAAAATATGGAAAACTGTAGAGAAAATGGGGTCGGTTTGGGGGCATGCATTAATTATTCAAAACGGTTTTCAATTTCCAAGGGGATTTAATTTTGTTTTTCTCTGTTGTTGTCCTTATCAAGGCTGTGGATTTTGTATTCTTGTTTATTAAGCGAGACTTTTTTTTTTTTTTTTTCTATTATTCTCTCCCTTTTTTCTTTATTTATCTTTTTCCTCTTTAGAAATTTGAGAAAATTGAATCAGAAAAAGAGGAGGAGATCATATATGGGGAGTTACCAGATTGAGGAATCGATTGCTTTACTCTTGTTGTAATTTCCATCGTTTAAGACCAGTTAGTAACACCAGAATAGAATTGTTTCCATTTCAAGCGAAATGTAGACAATTTATTTTTGGATTGGGATCTCTAGTAATCTTATGTCTCAACTGAGTCAATTTTTTTTGGGTCATTCTTAGTAGTTTTTAGGATCTCTATAGACTGTACCAGTTGTTTCTTTGGGTGTTTGAGCGTTGGCCACCTTATTTTGTGTTGGATTTTTATGTTTCTTCTATATCTGTCCCTTCCTATTATTCCTTTCTAATTGCTCAGAAAGGAGAAAAATTATGTTTAAATCGTTAATAATTTGGGTAGTGTATTGTGAGAGAACTCATTTGAGATTTACTTATCCAAATAAATTTTAAGTTATCCAATCATTTACTCGGGCATGCGGTTCTCATGTGGCCTGATTTAGAAAATTGTTGGAAATCTTTATCCTATATTTTGCAGTTCAGAATTATTTTTGGTTTTATCTAATAGTTTATGCGGCGATATGTCATTTGATTTTTTATTTTTATTTTTTAATTTAATATAGACCATAAAATTAAAGAAAATCATGATACAAATGTGTGAGTCGTAGATTCAGTTTCTCATTATGGGAATCCTATTCCCAAAACATGCAAAATCAAGTGGTATGAGTTAGGGGTGAAAATACGGATGTGTACGACTTTATGTCTCGGACATTATTTTTGAGAGTCTCTTCAATCTTAGGGTCTTTGATTTATTTATAAAGATTGTTTCTTTGTTCAAAAGAAACTACACATTTTTATTATATAATCATTCTACATTGTTGATACGGCAGTTTCAATCGATCATTAAATTAGTTTTTGTTTAAAAAAATAATTGATTAAGACTATCGCGTTAATATTACAAAATATTTATAAAATAAAAATGTGTTATATACATTTTCCATACATTTATGTTCTCGATATAATCCATTGGCCCTCAACAACGACGTAGGCCGAACTCAAAACGACAACAGCGCCATTGTTGGGCTTTTCTGTCCGTCCATAGAGTAACCGAGGAGAGCCTCAAGTGAAGAGAAAAAAATGTTACAATTCCCGGCGTTCATGACGCAGTACTC
The DNA here is from genome assembly GCA_028654335.1 of Alnus rubra. NCBI lineage: Eukaryota > Viridiplantae > Streptophyta > Magnoliopsida > Fagales > Betulaceae > Alnus > Alnus rubra. Next base: position 91,977 of record JAJPGS010001929.1, on the reverse strand, counting down.
GTGGTCGTCGAGGACGATTCCGACGTCGTTTTTGCTTCCTTATCAGTGGCCCCAACCCCACAGCGAGGATCTCCTCCTCGCCATGGAGGAGTCCGATTTCGAAGAAAAGGTACCCTTAAACCAAACCCTCTTTTTTTTTTTTTTTTTTTTTTGGTGTCCCTAATTTTTTATCCGCATTTGAGGTTGTAATCAAACATTTGCCATCTGGGTTTTGCAAGATTTACCAGAAATTGCATACCCATGATTTTTGTCATCGTTCTAATGGTAGAGGATTATAGTATTAGAGTTCAGTGAAATTGGACCACTCGCTGGCATGGTTTGCATCTGAGAGATAAGTTTTATCTAAACTAACATTGTGTACGAATTTACAGTGTAAAAAGCTCTTATTTAAATCGGATGCTTTAATTTAAACATCTGATTTTTAAGAATTTTGCTTTACGAGTTTGAGAGGTTTTGTAAACCTATAGCTTAATGGGTTTTGCTCTCTGCTCAAGTATCTAACAAGAAATTCTTGATCCAGCTTGAATTTTTGTTTAATAAATGTTTGAGACTTTATGGTTTGTTTTTTAGATTTGATAGCTGCCAAAATCTCTACATGCTGGGTTCAAAATGTGATACTGTTTAGGTTGCTTAGGAGTGTAGAACTTTGGATGTTCCATCTGATTGCTAAAGTTTATTTCAGCATATTAAATTACTCCCCCGTTCAAGTTATTGGATGTCATAGCTTAGCAAGAGAAATGGAACAAGCCAGAAGAGTGGATAGGCAGTTTTTATGAAATTGGTCTCACTTTCTTATGTGCTACATAAGTATTTTATTGCATCAAGAGTAATGATGTACCCCCTCTCTTGCTCTTTGTGAATGATGTAACTGTATTCTTGGAAACATGATCCACAATTGGAATGATGATCCAAACACGACATGATGGACTATTGCTGTGAAGATGATTAGTTGGAATTGAGGACAAGGTTGTTTATGGGGAGTCAATATGCAGAACCAAGAGTTGGGTCATTCATGATTTACTGGATGGAGGTCCAAATTAAAACCACTGTAGATGGATTCTGGAAAAAGAGCTTTGGTTGTAGGGCTTTTATTTGTTTGAGCTGAAGTTTATCTTACACAGGCACCTGCAGGGAGTAATTTGATATTCTGATCTTGGAATATCAGGTTATAAGTTTTGGTTTAACTAGATAGTTTGGGTAGTTTTCTGCATTTTCATGTCATGAGGAAGAGTTTGAAGTTGAAAAATAATACAGGAAATTACATTTCGAGTTGCCAACATGTGGTTCAAAAAGTTGCATTTTATCCACTTGAGGTCTAATTGTATTTGCTTTTGGTTCGAAGCTTAATGTTTTCAGATTGTATTAGTGTTGCTATTATGTATCTTACACTTTCTTTTTTAGGTATGTGAGTTATACATATGAATTGTATTGAATTCAGGCTGAAAAGGTAAGTAAAGTGCAATTGTTTTATACCACATATTGGCAACTTAGATCATAGGTGAGAAAACTGTGACCCAAAAAGAATTCATTAAAAAAAAAATTGACCCCAAAAAAGTTTAATGAAGGCAGTAAACATTTGGAGTTTTTGGAAGAGTGCAACAAGTCAGTGATACTGATGTTGTCAATACTGTCTTCATTAGGGATGTGCATTTGGTTCTTAATTGTTTCCTTGGTTTAGTTGTTATACTGATGTTGTTATTTAAAGTTATATAATAGTTGGGACTTTTCACTTCCTCCTAACGTGCGATACCTCTAAATATCAGTCAATCTCTCTCTCTCTCTCTCTCTAGGAAGGTTCCCTCCTCACTGTGATGCTGTCATTCAAGTTATCTTAAATCAGGAGAGTTAACCATGTAAATCTTCTAATGTCCGGGTTTTTTGTGTGTGTGTGTGTGTGTTTTGGGATGGGGGAGTTAAGTAAGAATGCCAAGGTGATCTCTACATAAAATAGTATTACACCTCTAATTTTTAATTGCTATTTCTTTTAAATGATTGTCGGTGGCGTTGATACATGTAACTTTTGCAGTGTAATGAAATCAGCAAGACTAATAGCAACCTGATTGTGATTGGGAGAACCGCTGTTTATAATGTTAAAGAAGACTATGATAATGATGCCGATGATGATGATGCTGACAATGCAGAGGAATCTGAAGGTGAAGAGTTTGAGCAGGAGGCGGGTTGAAAAAGCTGTATATCAGTGCCCCCATTCTTACTGTTTTTTCTTGGAAGATTCTAAATGTGTGCATTGCTATGGCCTTGGTATCCACATGCAGGACTTGCTCTGTTAATGGCTTGTACTTAATAAGAACAAATTTTCAATTAGATCTCTATATATGATCCCTTTTTCTCAGACAGGCATGCACCGCAAGCACTCGCACACTTGCTTAAATCCCATGTACACAGCAACTGATGCTCTCAAATCATGTGTGCTTTTATCTACTGTTTCACTTGCTGAATCTTCCTTTCAAAAATTGGAGGTGAAGAACTTGTTCGAATTTCTTGTTGATTGACTATTTCTTCTATATGTCAACGAGACTTCGGTCGGGATTCCGAGAGTGAAAGCTCCAAACTCTTCCCTTCTTTCCCTCATAGCGATAAACCAAGAACTCTCGTACGATCAAGTCAAGTCGGTCCTTGAGGACCACCGGCCAGGGGATGGAGCAGACCAATAAAATACGCCAGCCACTCGGCATCAGCTGTGCATTCTACAAAACAGAGTAGAACAGAGTATGCGGAATGAAAGTGAAAAGAGAACAACTAACTAACAGAAAGGCTAACTAACTATTTGTCAGTACAAATATAATCACGTGGTGGAATACACACAATGGCTTGTGTGCATCAGTTCATCACTTCAGCTTCCAGCTCATCAATATGGAATAACTAATTGTAAAATCCCCCCTCAAGATGAAGCATGAATATTAAGCAAATTCATCTTGGACAATAGATCAGAAAAAAGAGAGATTTAGTAAAAATATCTACAAGTTGATTTTTGGAGGTGACATGTAAAGTTTGAACTAGACCCTTTTGAATTTATTTTCTTACAAAGTAACGATCAATCTCAATGTGCTTCGTTCATTCATGATATACATGATTAGTTGCCATATGGAGGGCAGCGTGACTATCACAGAAGAGTAATGCTGCTTGAGAGTAATTGACTTGTAAATCTTGAAGCAGTGAAGTAAGCCACATCAATTCGCAACAAGTAGATGCTATGGAACGATATTCGGCCTCAAATGAAGACCTAGAAATTGTTTGTTGCTTTTTTGGATTTCCATGATATCAGTGAGTCACCAAAGAAAATACAAAACCCCTTTCTTATTATTAGTAAGATGGGGTTCCAAACTCAAGCTCCAGCAAAGCAAACTATCGGGTATCATCAACATATACTAATAATGCGAAGTAAGATGAACCAATATTCATTGTGAAAAGAGAATAATCAGACTTTGATGGGAAGAAACCATGACTGATTAAGGCAATGGAGAATTTGGAACCATTGTCTTGATGCTTTTTTTAAACTGTAGAGTGACTTCTTCAAATGGCAAACTTGAGATCCCCTCTTGCTGGAATAACCAGGAGATAAAGACATGTACACTTCCTCATTTAAATCTCCATGAAGGAATGCATTGTTCACATTAAGTTGATAGAGATGCCATCCTTTGATAGGAGCAATGGCTAGTAAACATCTCATAGAAGTAAGTTTTATCACAGGTGAAAATGTTTTATAGTAATCAATTCCTTCAGATTGTGTGTAGCCCTTGGCTACAAGACGTGCTTTGTACCTTTCTATAAAGCCATCAGCCTTGTGTATAATTTTAAACATCCATTTACAGCCTGTGGAGTGTTTGTTGGATGGCAAATTAGTAAGGACCCGAGTATTATTCTTTTCAAAAGCTGAAATTGCAGCCTGCATAGCATCTCTCCAAAGGGGATCTTTAATAGCTTGATGAAAACATGATATGAGACAGTTAAACTAAAATGCTTATCATGACTTGGATAAAGTTTATCATAGGATAAAAAAGAAGATAGGTCATAAGGAATACCTGAGGAACCATTTGTCAGTGAAATAGAAGAGGATGGGAGAGATGAGGCAGCAAGTTGACATTGATATTCTCGCAAATAAACTGGTTTTTGACTAGTGTGAGTGGTTCTGCGAAGAGGAGAAGATGGCATACTAAGAGGAGATGACACAAAAGGAGAAGATGTTGCATCAGGAGATGAAGTATGATAGGAACCCACGATAATTTGAACAAAATTAAAGATATTTGATAGATAATGAACTCCTTTCGGGTAGGAGAGACCACAAATGAATCCACTTAGGGTTGGATACAAACCACAAATGACAAATGTCAATACAATATTCAATAATTTTATTCTCCACATTCTAGAACTCATCTTATACTAGAGCTACGTAACTGAGAATAAAACTACCCACTAACATATTAAACTACCCGTGCACTAAATAACTACCCATGAATAACTGCAGCACACCATTACCCATGTCTAGATAGTCTTTCACGTGGCCATGAACTGCAGCTGTCCAACACCCACGTCTAGAGTCCTCCACGTTTCCATCAAAGTAGTACGAGGAACAAATTGAGTTAGTGAGATGAATGAATCAATGTCACTAGAAGAAGAAATAGGTAAGACAACACTATCATTGGATAGTGAAGATTGTGAAAGAGACATAGGGAAAGTATTTTCATGAAAGGTGACATCACGGAAAACAAATATAGACGTAGTGTTAAGATCATTATAATTTGAAACCCTTGATGCCATATGGATAACCAATAAAAAGACGAGCAAAAGCAAAAGCAATCAATATTGCTCTGATACCATTTCACAAAACAGAGTAGAACAGATATAATATGCGAAATGAAAGTGAAAGAGATAAAGAGAATAAACTGAATTCTCATTATATGATTCAAAAGATACATGGTTGTTGTATTTATACAATGGAAAATAGAAAAACTAACTAACAGAAAGGCTAATTAACTATTTATCAATACAAATATAATCACTTGGTGGAATAGACACGCTGGCTTGTGTAGTTGTGTGCTTCAGTTCATCACTTGAATTTGAGCACCACTTGGGCTTGGCTTGGGATTTGGAAGCTCAACCCTACCTTAGTAGCTCTTGGTATAGGCATACTGCATCCCTTCCGGCTAGAACGAGCGCCCTTTGTCAGAGTGAGGGGCCCGCAACGATATGGAATACAGGCTGCGATACTTCGCACGGAGGCAGTCCATGTTGAAGTCTGTCAGTTCGAAGCGCCAGCGAGATTTGATTCCTACATTTTATCGGTACAACAATTGTACAACAGCTCCTCACATGAAGGTGGGCCCCACACACTGAGCCCCACCCCATGTGAGGGGCTGTTGTGTAATTATTGTGATGGTGTTGTAAATCCATCATTTTCCCCTTCTTAAATGCTTCCAAAGGTTTTGAATTTTGAATCAACAGCTATTCGTATTCATCCACATGGACCGAAAGGATAAGAGACATGGACATGGTAAGCCCATCGTAACTATCAAAAGTCCATCACCTTAAATGCGGCCCTACGAATATCAAGTGGAATGAGGGCAGTTGAGGTGTCAATATGCACTTTATTGGGCCTGGCAGATGAGGCCCGTTGAAGTCAATCATCTGAGCCCAAAAGCATTAACTACTTGGGCCTAATAGCTTGGCCCACCACTAGACTAAGAAGTAAGAAGCAAGGAGGGGGCGCATAGTAGAGGATCGCCCCTTCTACAACCTAAACGTATTGTCCCTATATTCACTGCAAGGAATCAGGTAACGGCCATAATGCAACCAACCAAAGGGTGCGTGGAACTACCAATAACAAGAGCAGAAGGCAAGAACGTGGTACCAAATACCAATACCCTGCCAGGGACGTACCCCACTAAAGTACACCAGTGAAACCCCATACCAAAACAGGATCCTAACCAATAACCGAGTGACACGAGGCCTAAGCCATACAAGGAAAGGACGACCATTTCCATGTATGTTCATTCCATTCATTACCCTCGATCTTTGGTCTCAACTCTTCCCCTCTCTTAAAAATTTAGAATTCTTTACTAGCATTAATTAGAGGCATTCCCAACCAGCACACCTAGCAAGCCTTCTTGCTTATCCTACCCTCTTTTGCAAAGCCCTTTCGACTTGAGTTCAGAGTTGTGTAATTTACTGTTTCATCACTATGGATTGGCAATTTTTGCATTGCTTCCAATATCTTAGTTTTCATCCTAGCTTTCTCTAGTTGGTTAGCAGCAAGGGTTTCTAGAGAGAGAAATGCTAGACATCCCAACACTTTTTTCTAGAATTTGGTTCCAAACTGATGTGTCACAATCCTATGAGATTGTGGCACACTTTCTAAAATGATAGATTTTATGGGATTGTGACACATCAATTTGAAATTAAATTCTAGAAACAAATGTTTGAATGCCTAATATTCATCTTCTAGAGATGAATATATATATATATATATTATTTGTTGCGAAAAAGAATAAAGGCATGGGAGATGCAAACCCTTATGCTCACGATTTCACTAGATTAGTCACTTCAATTCTTTCCTTTGAAAGCATTGCTCCTTCTTCTTTCTTCTTTCTTTCTTTCTTTCTTTTTCTTTTTTTTTTTAATTTTTTTTTTTATGAGTTTTCAATGCCTCCAATAAAAAAAGTCACTTATGTTAAAAAAATAAACTCTCAAAATTTCTCACTTTAAAAATAATTGGTCTTCTCATAATCTTGCAATCTTGACCATTTATTTTTTAGGGATAATTGCATCATTGGTTCCTGTGGTATGCCATAATTATTTTCTCCTTATAGTTTAAAAAGTCTATGGGGGGTCCTTGTGGTTAGCAGTAATTACAAATCGATCCCTAAAGTCAAATTCCGTTAAAAATTTTAACAGATTCTGTCAAATGTCACGTCAGCACCACGTGTCACCAATCAAATGGCGACACGTGTTCATCTTAATAAAAAAAAAATATAAATTTATTAAAAAATAAATAAATATACTTATTTTTTAAAAAAAGGGAAAAAGAAAAAAAAATGGAAGGCAATGAGTGGCTAGGCCACCCCCAGGCCACCCTTGGATCTACTAGGGGTTGCCCGATGGCCACTCTCAACCACTGGAAAGGCCACTGCCACCCCAGAGGTGGCCCGAGGTGGCGCACGGCCACCCCTTGCCTTCCCTTTTTTTTTTTAAATAATAATAATAATAATAAAATAAGTATATTTATTTATTTATTAATAAATTTATATTTTTTTTATTAAGATGGACACATGTCGCCATCTTATTGGCGACACATGGTGCTGATGCGACATTTGATAGAATCTGTTTAAATTTTTAATAGAATTTGACTCAAGAGATCGATTTGTAATTATTGCTAACCACAATGACCTCTCATAAATTTTTTAAATCATAGAAAATGAAAAATAATTACAGTATACCACATGACCAATGATACAATTATCTCTATTTTTTACGAAATATCTTTATAATTATTTTCTATCTCCTCTATGTATAAAAAATATTTTTGATAACCAAACATGTCCTTAACTTCTTCGGTCCATGTGAGGTTAGTATCATTTAGCCAACAAATTCCTTGTCACGGCCCTAGAATTGGGGAGAAAGTTCTCTCCCCTTTTTCTTTCTTTTTTGGTGGTCGTTCACACGGACCTTTACTTTTTGACGGCTCGTTCGTCACGATTCCAGAAGTGGACAGAAAGTTCTGCCTTGTAATTTACTTTTGACTCCTTTCTTCCTCCGGTTCAAGCCTTAACCAATGTATGAATATGATTGAATCCCTCCTTGGGTTGAAATACAGCTGTCTCAAATCTTGCAATTTAAGACTTTCATTTAATAATTTAGTTATGCCTATTTGAATATATTTAAGTTCACATTTGCTTTTGCTTATGATATTTATTATTTTATTGTTCTCACTATAATTTAATTATTTAAAATATTTATAGTCTTCCGGAAAGAAAGTTTCAAAGCAAGTGCTCTCCTTAGAATCTTCAAAGGTCCGCAGCCACATGGCATCTGGTGCCTCCCTCGTTGACCTGTAGAATCAGAAAAATAAAAACTCACGCAAATTAATACAAATCAATTCAAAGAACAAAGAAATGTAATTCTTATACACAACAGAAAAACTCGCACGCGTTAAGCCACTTAGCCGACTGACTCTGAAACCAGAACGTGTCAAGAGCACAGTTTGACACAGTACGACATCTAACTGGAATTCACGTTCTGTTAAAAACGAGAACGTGGCACAAAAAGAAAGAACACGGGATTAACGGCGAATGACGGAACCCTAGCGGCCTAATCTTTGTGCCAAACAAACAAGTTGCAGCGAATATGGAACCCCAGGGCAGAAAAAGTCTCAGGCACAAATTCATGTATAATCCCCATTCAATAAGGATTTTAGAAACAACAAATGCTTCAAAATTCATATTCAATCACAATACCTAACTCAGCTATTCACTCTCACCCTTTTTTTTTTCGTTTTTAATTTTATAGTTCTTCGTCATCATCTATTTTTCTTCGCTAGTATAGGTTCCTTAACTATTTAAGTTTTTGTTTTAGGGGCCTCAGTGCCAGTAATTGCAGTGAGGAACACAATACGGATACGAAACTCTAGGGTTATCCTGGACATGGCGGCTATAGCGGTAGGCTTTTCCGGAGCAATTCCGCGCGCCGGAAGGATATCCGACAGGAGGCGAACAAGTCCGCGGAACAAACCGGTAGGCTGACGAGTTTTTCAACGAATCGACGGCTACGAACGGCGATCCAGACGAGGAGACATTCACGCTCGGAGTCATCGACGGAGGGGGAGAGATTTTTTGAGAGATGTAGGTGTCGAAAGGACGGCTCTGATCTTCAGAGGATGAGACATCGCCGACGAAGCGCGATCGTACTCTTCAATGAGATTCGCCAAATCTTCGTCAGAGGAGATTGAAATTAGTGTTTCCAAATCTCCGCTCGGCAACTGGCACCTCAGAGTCACAGAATTGCCACAGAACTCTAAAAGCTTCAACATTAACTCTGTAAAAAGTAAAAAATAAAAAAATAAGTTCACAAAAACTAACAAATTCAACGAAATTGAATTAAATATCATTGCTGGAAGCGAAAAACACGAACCTGCAAAGGAAATAGAGCGATCGACAGCGAGGACTCGGGTAAGGCCGCCGACGTAACGAAGATCGCCGTCGGTATAGCGAGGGAGGATCTTTCCGCCATAGCTGCAAAGAAACTTAATAGTCTCTCTCTCTGCGCCTCTGTTGGACTTCATGTCTGTTGGTACAGTTTTGAATTCGCGAAAAGAAAAAAGAAACTTCGAGAGAAAGAAAGAGAGGGAGAGAGAGAGAGGGATCTCTTTGAGCTAAACCTCAGGGGAGTGGTTTCCTTGAGTATTTATAGGAGGAGAGAGAGGGAGGGCTGACGTCAGGGTGGGGCCCCACGCGCAAATTGGGGTTAAATTTAAACTTGATGGAAACGGAAAAGCAACCGAAGCTGCCTACTCTGTACTCCCCGTGACCAATTCCGTTTTAATATTCGGATATTCGTTTTCCTTGGAGAAAGCAATAACAGTCGCTGCGTCAAGCCGTCAAGCAACAAGAAAATGGCGTGTTCGGGTAGTGATCAGAAGAGTAGCGCGGGCCTCAGTGGGTCCGACCCATAGCCCCCGGCAACAGACCAATATTATTTTGTAATTTTTTTTTTTATTACTATTATTACTAAAAAAAAGAAAAAAAGAAAAGAAAAAGAGAAGTGAAAGTGATATTATGCCTTTATATTCTAAGCTAGTATTTAAGATGTGGTGTAACGTTTTAGTTATTGTGGTATCAATGAATTTCACTTACGTGTTGTGAAAAAATTACGGCACATTTATAGAATTTTTTTTTTTTTTTTAAGTACCTAATTCAAATTCGTTTGTAATATACTAAATCGTGACCGTTCATTTATAATTAATGATTCAAAAAAATGTCACACCATTTATTCAAATTGAAAGTTGTTGAGGACTATTATTTCTTTTTACAAATTTTAAGGATGTCGGTCCACATTAAATATTGAGCTAAAGGGAAGCCAAACCAATTAAAGGAACGTATCAAGCTCGTCCTCACGAGTAAACCAAGGGTTCACCGCGCCTATCCTTCATCAGATGTGATCAACACAAGATGTAAAGATAAAAAAATAAATAAGAAATTTAGTATTTATTAATTAAATTTATTAAAATATATGGAATTAATAATTAGATCTTAAGTAATAATATTTATATTATCTAAAATAAAATGAGTCTAAGATAAAATAATGAAAATTAGAATAATAAAATACTACTAATGGATCTTTCTTCGGGTGACATTTTTTGATCTGAAATTTCGCTAGTGAGCTGGTTCGGTCTATCATTTCTAGGAATTGTGAATATCAATATTTATTTATTTTTATTTTTTCTGTTTTTAAATTTATGTTTGCATGATTTAGAGAATAGATCTGAACTGTTCTATTCCCATAGGCAGTGGCAGAGCCAAAATTTTGGTTTAGAGGAGTCAAGATTTTTTATTTTCATTTTTGAAAAAAAAAATTTGAACATAAATCAATTAAAAACATTAATGAATATAATTAACAAAATAAATAAACATGTTTAAAACATATAAATGTAACTTACAATTTATTTTGTCATGCTTAGCGTTAATTTATTCAATTGTTCTCTACAAGTCTTCATATTTTGAAATCACCGCATGATTCATTGTAGATATTCTTGAATTTATCATTTTCAATGTGCATAACTAGATAATCATTTATCTACTAATTTCTCATCGGTTACGTAATCAATTTTTTTTTACATATTCATTGCTGGAAATTCTCTTTTAACAATAGTTATTGCAACGGGCAGAATCAATGATAAATTTTTTGCTAAATCTATCTCGACGCGGGCTAGTTTACAATATTCAATGCTAAAAATGTTCTTCGAATTCGGTTTCTATCATTACGACGGTATTCAAGAATTTTATTTTATTTTCTTAAGCAAGGATCTACTGACAAATTTGTTAAATCTATCTCGACACAAGCTCAAAACTATATATATTCATAAACAATTAATTTAAAAGTACAATTTAAATATAAAGGCTTAATCAATATAAAAGTTTGATTACATACCTGAATTTTTTTTAAAAAAAAAAAACAAAGAGTAAGAAAAAATTACAATTCGCAAATTACAGAATTATTAAATGGCTTCTTATTCTCTTATTTGTCAAATAGCACTCACAGTAGATTGAATATATATAACAGAGATCCAATATCTTAATTGAATTTATTAGAGATAGATTTTCCTAAGAAATCTAGCGAATTGTTTTATTTAGCAGTGGAGAATAAGTCATGATGCAGGCCTTCTTGTGCGTGCCTTTTATATCTTTTATCAACAGATAATGAAAAAAAGTCAGTCGTTTATTTCATGCTTTCTGAGTTTTTGACTTTTGTCAAAATGGCTAACAGGTGTCGCGTTTAGCTTGAAGCCTTAGGGTCCACTTGAGTTTATGATTTTAAAATACGTTATTTGAAAAAGTAATTTTTAAAAATGCAATTATGGTACGTTTGTGATTGCGATTTCGTAGAGAAAAAATACGATTTTAAACCAAATCGCAGAAAATGAACCTTTTGAAAACTGGGTTTTTAAAAAATTGCGATTTAAAAACATAGAAAACTGTCTTTTCAAATCAAAGGCAATGAAGTGCTTTTTTGAAAATGCAAAATTTTAAAAGGTTAACCTGTAATTTTAAAGGTCAATTAAACGCTTAACTGCGTTTTTAAAAATTAATTTTTCGAATCGTACTTTTTGAAATCGCAAACCCAAACAGACACTTAAGCGTTTGACAAAATCATAATTTGGCCTTTAAAATCCCAGGTTAACCCTTAAAAATTATACGTTTTAAAAAAAGCACTTTATTACCTACGATTTAAAAAAACAGTTTTCTATATTTTAAATCACAATTTTTTAAAAACGCAATTCCCAAACTGTTCATTTTCTGCGATTTGGTTTAAAATCGTATTTTTTGTCTATAAAATCACAATCTCAAACACTCCTTAAAAAGTTTTTTTTTTTTTTTTCCTACGCTAAAGCCTTCAACAGTTAAGCAAGTGTCTCTCAACATTAATAAAACGGCTCGTTTTGGTAAACCAAAAAAAAAAAAAACCTAAACGGTGCATTTTGGCAATTAAAAAAAGACTTCGTCTTCAACTGAGCTTGTGTTCTTCAACATTGGTCTAGACTCTGACCTAATTATCCAAACGACAAAGTATAAAGAAATCACGTCAATGAGTTGTAAATTTCACTCCTCTTGGAAAAGATTTGCTCACTGATAAATGATTGAGGGTGGACAACTTAAGGCATCCAAATTTTTTTTACCAGAAATAAAGAAGATTTTTGAGAAGGGAAGAGGGAAGGAGGCATTTCACCCCTCTCTACCCCCTCCCTCCGCCCGCCCATAGGTAAAATGATTGTCTTTGTTACATGCAATTATACAACTCCTTTAGTGGGTTTGTCTTGATCGATGTGAGTGAGTTACGTTAAAACAACATCATAGAAATTAGAAAAGAGCAGACACAAAAATGAAAGAAACAACAAAAGCAAAGGTATTTATTTTCAAAATTTTGAAAAAAAAGAAAAAAAAAAAAAAACTCATTTTAGATTGGCTTTTGCTTGAAAATAATTTGGTGGGAAAGAGGTTGGTAGGAGAATTCAGTTGAAGCATCAAACATCAATGGCCTCGAAAGGTGCAATCAATCTCCTTTATGACGCACAAACTAATATCCATTAATATTAGTTTGTTGCCGACGTACTTAACAGAAAGAGAATAAAGGCAAACCATGCTATGAGCATAATGAATAACATCAAGGCAATCGTTTCTCTTTTACGTCTCACCAATTGATTTCCCAAAGTTGTGTGAAAAGAATAAAAATGAAAAATATACATGTTCATCAACCAACTAATCTTTTATATATATATATATATATATATATATATATATATATGTCGATTGATGTCCCCTACAAAAGTTTCAATCCATTAAAATGTGAGGAGTCGTCGATGACGGTGGTCCGATGATAGTCTAGTAAGGGCTTAGCGTTGTTCGGACAGTGGTATGGTAGTGGAGAATGATAAGCTCAAAATTAAAAACCAAAAATATTTAATTTTTGATTAATAACTATTATTTTTCATCACACAAAACACCATAATATATATATATATATATATATATATATATATATATATATATATATATATATATATATATATATATTAAGTTTATCATGCAAATCTTTTATAGAAATAGAATTTAAAGATTATGCGTTAAGCAATTACAATGTTAAGAATACTACGAGCGAGGGCCTTCCTCCATATAAACATGTTCGTCCATAAGAAAAAACATTTTCTTGGTTAGCCTATGAGCTACTCCATTTGCCTCCCTTCTTACATGGTTCACCCTCCATAACTACAAACCGTTAAGCATCACTCGTGCATCTTCAATCAAGAAGCCATACTCACACCAATTCTTTCGTTCTTTTTGTAGAGCATGAATAATCTAGATAACATTACCTTACAGTTCCACATGTTAATGTTCCAGTTCTATAGAAAAATTGCGGTTCTTAGAGCCGCTATAATTCCAGCTATTAGATCAAAAATTATTTTATACCGAAACAAACAGAATCCGAATGAAACCTAAACTAAGTTTATAATTTTAGAGAATTTCAAAGGGACATGAGGTTGAGAACAAAGTGAGCTTTTACACTTAATTGAACATAGAGCTGGACACGTGGATGGCACTTGGGAGTTTGAGGACACGTGGAAAGATGTTATGGATCAGTGGCACCACTCAGACTATCCTCAAAATTCAGTTTCCTAGAGAGGTTCATGTGTGGAGCTGACAGCAAGTGTTTGGCTGATTGTAGCCGCAACCACAAACTTTAAAATTAAAACAGATTCCTTGTATAATTAATGGGGTTGGTCACTTGGTCTTGGCTTTGTTGTTTTGGAAAACAACGTAAGTACAGATGTCTTGCGGACGCGTCTTGCACGAGTTCGAGATTTGTCTTTTAACTTTTTAAGAAAGACATACAAATTATAATGAAGAGAAATGGATGAGACTCTGATTAGTGGTTCTCAGTCCTTGGACGCTTCTTCTGTGTTCTTTTCTTTTTCTTTTTTTATTTTATTTTATTTTAAATTTTTAAAGCTATGCTGAAGGACTAGTTAATGGGAATGGTTCTAAAAGGCAAGTGATTGTTGATAAAATACGAAAAATAGAAAGGAACAAATAGCCAACAGGCTATAGATGGCCGGGCGGAATTGAGTACCTTTTGTTTTTATCAATTTATTATTATTATTATTTATCTTTTAAAATTAATGTGATTAATAATATTATCATTCTATCAAAATTTAATAGTGACTCATTTTAAATTTAATAATGATTTTAAAAGTTGTATCAGCTTTGAGATAAAAGGAGAATAAACAGATTATATGTAGCATTACTTGGTAACTGTTTTGTTATTATTATTATTATTATTTTTTTTTTTTTTGTGTATGCTATACCCTTTGTTCTTAGAAAAAGAATAAAAAGTTTTACTGCATGGACTAAATTATTATTTTGACCTATCTTGATAACTTTTGAATTATTTTTTATACTGTAAGAAGTAATTTGTAATTTAAGCCAATCGCATAAATTAATTTTTATATTTTTCCCTAAATTTTAAAATAATTAAAAAAAATAATTCCCCAACTAAGCCATGGTTTGTACAGCTGAAACCAAATCATTAAATGGACACGGAGAGCCTATTATGTTTGTTCTAAAATAAAGTACTTTAGGATAACATTAGACTCTATTCCTCCCAGCTCTACATGGTCAAGACGGAAAGTCAATAGAAGTGCAAATTTCGGTGTCCATTATGTGGTGCATTAGGCCACAGCTAGATTTATATCTAACAGGATTCCCACCTCTTCTGGTTTCCATTCCTCTCTTGTCCCTTTTGTCAGTGGCACCGATCCTATGAGCACTGTTGCGCTCCTTTATAATGCTTAGTTGTTATTGTTATTTGTAATGTATTTATATAAAATAAATAAAAAATAAATAAAAAAGGTACTTTAGGATAAGCCCTCTATATTTCTTTAAGAAAAAAAGATGTTTCAAAACTATTAGTTTGATTGAATCGGTGATAGACTTTCATTTGAGTCTTGGCTGGATTTACTTTAGCAGTCCAAATCAATAGCTATATTTTCTAGAACTGGTAGATATTTTCTACAATTGGTTGCGTGGTGGTCTCTTGAATTGGTGCAAATCAACATCGGATTTATAAGTCTTATATTTTTGTTGTTAATGACATTTTTGTTGCTTTTCGCAAGTAGATATGGCAAGGCTCACGACCGCTTGGAACGGAGTTAGAAACTCTTTTAGCTAGGAATCAAAAAATTTTGTAAATAAAGGTTCGTAGACTATTTTATTTTATTTTATTTTTACCCAAGTTGTTTTTGGGGGTATTAGGAATTGGGGAGGGGCATGGCCTATACCGGCCACCCCATAAATCCGTCCCTGCTCACGACCAACCTGGGTAAGTGGGCTCTTTACAGCCCAAATAGTTACATGGCCCATCAAAGCTTAATCAGCCATAGGTCCAACAAATAGGTCCCATTAAAACTTCAAGAGTTACATGGGCACTCTCAACCACATGCTTTTCCAGATGTGGAGCAGGCCAGGAAAGTTGTATGTGTGGTCATATATTACAAATACTTTAATAACTCGTTGCTCATTTCTAATGTATTTTTTTCTTTTTTCACTGATTTTTAATCATGAGTTGTTGGAAAAGCCAGAGGATCTAATGGGCCAGCAGCCAACTAGATAGTTAGGAAAAAATAAAGAAAAAAATTGTATTCATCAAAATTTAACAGAATTTGTAAAAATACTCATGCGTAAATCTTTGAAAATTTTTATAATTATTATTTTTTTTTAAAAAAATAAAGGTATTTTAAAAATTTTGATAAGATTTGACATAAAATTATAACGAATGGTTGAAATTAAAAGATAGATACCCTAAAGTGACACTTTTTAAAGTTTGAGTACTTAATAGCAAAAGTCATAAAAGATCAGAAGTTATAAGTAGAGTTTTCCATAAAAATAAATGATGGAACGTGCTTGTTTAGTTGTATGCTATAATTCCTAATTTTTTTTGTCGAATATGATTGATAGGATTAAGGTTTTGAAGTGTTTTTTCACCCTTATGAATTTGTTTATGGCTCATGGAAACAAACAATGGGATGTGTTGGTTGGGTGTATTTATTTAGTAGTATGCTATAGTTATCAAGTGATGATGAAATATGGATTATGTAATTATGGGTGTGTGGTGGCTTTATTTATTATGAATTGTTTGTGACACATGGAAACAATCTAGAAGATGTGATTGTTTAGTTGTATGCTATGACTAGTAAGGGGTTACAGAATGTAGATGATATGACTACAGTTCTGAAGTAGTTAGAATATGGTGATTAATGTGAAAATATACATTTATTTATTTAGAAGCTTTACTTAACTCTTCTAAACTAACATCAGGTTTGAAATATCCCCTCTCTTAAGTTAAAAAAATTCTCAATTTAGTGTATTAAACTTTAATCTTTTTGCAATTTTACCCATCCCGTTAGGGTTTGGGATTAAATCAGACAATTAAAGTGTAAAATGACCTTTATGTTCCTGTAAACTTTATAAAATTACAAAATTACCTAGAATATTTTAGAAATTTTTCACCTCTCCTTCGGGATTTAACGTTAAATTTTAACAAATGGGTGAGATTACAAATTTTTCAAGGCTTGATACACTAAATTAAGAGTTTTTGAACTTTTAAGAAGGGAGATTGAAAAAATGATGAAAATTCATTACGGTTAAATGAAGCTTTTTTTTTAATTTTTTGGGTTAAATACATATTTGATACATGTGGTTTCAAAACTTTATTTCTTGGTATATTAGTTTCAATTTGCATCACAGATGGTACCTGAATTTTGAGAGATGTGATATAGTAAGTAATCTTCATACATGTAGGTTGCTTGTGTTCTCTATATATATTTTGGTGATGGATTGCAGTAAATATTGTTTCTTTTGAACTTTTTTTTTTTTTTTTGATAATTATTGTTTCTTGAACTTATACTTTGTTTTAGAGTGATTTTTGTTGAATTGTTATTTGGGTTGTGATTAATAACATAATACAGAGAGCTGAAGTGGAATCATGCGGTGGCTGTCCCTCCCTTTTTTTTATGAGATATGTTATATGCACATCACTTGTACATATTTTATACATCATTTTTTTAAATCAACCATTGGATCTGTAGGACTCACATGTGAATCCTTCTGGGTCCTACAAATTTAATGGTTAATTTAGAAAAGTGATGTACAAAAAATGTATAAGTGATGTGCAAGAATCATTTCTCTTTTTTTTTTTTTTTTTTATAGCAAAAGTGGTCGTTCTCTCTTCCCATGAGCAAAAAAACCATGCTTGTTGGCCAACTAATGCATGTGAAATCCCATGTTTAAGACTAATGCTCCATTTGACCTCAGGAATTTGGATCCTAACTGAACTGGAGAGTATCCGGTTAGTTATAGGGCAGGAGTGTATTTGTCTAAAAAAATGTGAAATGACAAAAATACCCCTAATATAATAACTAACTGGATCCTCCCCAGTTCAACTGAACTGGAGAGGATCCTGTTCCTTGACTCAGTTTGTTTCAGTGTAAATTATTATTTAGAGTTTGTTTTTTCTTTTTCTTTTTTGGATTGGAAACTGTGGTCAAATTGAAAATATTTTCAGTTGACCAATAAAACATTATTTTATGTCCGTAAAATTGTTTCCCTTCCTTTAAATTGTAAATAATTTTTCGAATTTAAACTTTTTCTTATACGTACTCTCTTGCAATTCATTTTTTGCTTTTGCCAGTTGTCGGAATTAGTTGCCGAAGATTTCTGTGTTAGAGAATATATTATGGAGTTCAATATATTCTCTAACACAATGGAATCCATTGCCTGCTGTCGGCGCTCATTGGAATCCAATATTGCCATCATTAGAAGTCATTGGCCGTTTTTTGTTACCGTTGAAAGTTGCTGGCCTTTGTTTGCCTTAACTGATTTTCCGTACAAGCAAAACGTCAAAAATATTTTTCATCAAAACAAATGAAGCTTAAATTTTATTGGAAGATGATACACTCACAACCCCCACCCAACTCCCACACAACTCCCACACAACTCCCACTCACATGTGTGTGGGTCCCACACATATGTGAGTGGGGGTTGTGTGAAAGTTGGGTGGGGGTTGTAAAGCAAGCATTTCCCAATTTTATTATATCTCTAAAAAGTTTTGAAAGTGAAACTAATACATCCATGATAGTTGGGCATACTTTCGATAGTCTACCTTGTGTCTATCTCGCATTGGAAAATGAATTCCCCCCATTGGTTTGATTAATTGGTATATTCATTTCAAATCTATCGTACATGACCCTTCGAAGGTACCTTACAAGACTGAAACCATATAGAGACCATACTGATCTACAAAAACTAATAAGTAGATAAGTTATTTATGCTCTTGTTGGGGATAAGTTCCACTCAACCTGATCCAAAGAGGAGATAGACATCTAGCAACAACTTTAGAGAAATCAGTCCTATCCTTGATGAAATTGGGATATGACTCATGGTCTAATCAAATAAGAAGAATGATCAGATTAGAAGTCTAAAAAAAGATATCAGATTAAAATTCTAATAAGGGGTCAGAGTCCAATTAGAACTCTGACGGCAGTTCTAGATCAACAAGGAGCAGGAGTCCTAATCCAGGTTTGACTCCATCTTTTTGCCTATAAATAGGCCCATACCCAAGGTATAAACTAAGTCTCAATTTTTATGCATAGAGCATTATTTTCTAACAGAAGCTAATTTAGGCATCGGAGAGGACCCCCGGAAGGGTCCCTTAGTTTTTGTTGTATTGCAAAATTATTAAGAAGCGTGAAGAACATCAGAAGAACGTGCAGATTCACACCATACCGCAAACTGTACCAACAGTTTGGTGCCGTCTGTGGGAACGATTATTCATTCATTATAAAAGAAAAAGAAGATCTAGCATGGTAGTGAACACACGTTCCGGAAGCCAGACCAACCGAGAGCCCATAGTCCCAATGGAGCCAGTTATTCAGAATAATCCGCAGCCTCCACCGAACCCTCCCCCAGGGGGTGGAGATCAAGATCGCATAGCAGCGTTGGAAGCCCAGATTGAATCCTTAACACAGCGGAATGCCGAGTTGTTGCGCAGGTTGCCGGAACAGCCCAATCCCGAGATGAACAGGGATAAGCGTGAGGAAGAAGATCACAACAGCAACACTAATCCTCGGAGGGAGGATGACCGCCAAGGAGACCTGAGCAGAGTTATTGCCGAGCTGGAGAGAAGGTGCACGTACATGGAGATGGAAAGAAAGGACAAAAACAGATCTGTAGTGGTGGACAAGCTCCTAATGGGTACAGACTCACCCTTCACCAGACGGGTGGCAGACTATCGACTTCCCGAGAAGTTTAAGGTACCCCAAATTCTAAGTTATGCAGGAGACAGAGATCCCTTGGATCACCTAGAGAACTTCCGAGCTCATCTAGACCTTCACGGGACACCCGATGAAGTAGCATGTCGGGCCTTCCGTCTTACTCTTTCGGGGAATGCTCGAGACTGGTTCAGAAAGCTGCCCTCGAATTCCGTTGATCAGTTCAAAGAGTTGTCCAGAATTTTCCTAACAGAATTTCTAGCTTTTCGAACAAAGAAGAAGCCTTCGGGATATTTGCTATCATTGCACCAGCAAAGTAACGAAAGTCTTAAGGAGTTCATGGTTCGGTTTAGCCGAGAGAAGGTAACGGTCGAAGATCCGACCAAGGATATGGTCTTTGCTGCCATTTATTAAGGAATTTTACCCGAGAAGCCTTTGATGAAGAAATTGGTCCGGAAGCAACCGAGTACCTTGCAGGGCCTCGTGGATAAGGTAGAAGAATTCATCAATCAGGAAGAGACGCTGAAGTCTATGGCCAGTTCTAGGCTACCCCGAGAGACAGCCCTAGAAAAGAAAAAAAAAGAATTCAGAAAAGCTGATGGGGAAGAGCAGAGGCATGTAAAGAAGTTCAAAGATTATAACTTTACACCTCTCAATGCCGAAATATCAGAAGTCCTTATGGAGATCAAATGAGGAGATAGACATCTAGCAACAACTTTAGAGAAATCAGTCCTATCCCTAGTGGAATTGGGATAGGACTCATGGTCCAATCAAATAAGAAGAATGATCAGATCAGAAGTCTAAAAAAAGATATCAAATTAGAATTCTAATAAGGGGTCAGAGTCCAATTAGAACTCTGACGGGAGTTCTAGATCAACAAGGAGCAGAAGTCCTAATCCAGGTTTGACTCCACCTCTTTGCCTATAAATAGGTCCATACCCCAGGTATAAACTAAGTCTCAATTTTTATGTATAGAGCATTATTTTCTTACAGAAGCTAATTTAGGCATTGGAGAAGACCCCCGGAAGGGTCCCTTAGTTTTTGTTGTATTGCAGAATTATTAAGAAGCGTGAAGAACATCAGAAGAACGTTCAGATTCACACCATACCGCAAACTGTACCAACAACTCTGTTTGTTTCGACGTAAAATGTTCTTCGTTGTAAAATATTTTTAAAGAAATCATTTTTTTTTCTTGAAAATATTTTTTGGCATTTGATTCGTACGAGAAAATCATCAACGGTGTAAAACGAAATCCGACAACGTCCGGCCGTCTTTCTTGGAATCCGGCGAACCAGATTCAAGCCAAACAAGCCAAAATTTGACCAATACGGCCGGAATCCGGCCATTTCAAGGAATCTGGCCTAGTTTGGCCAGAATTCGGCAGTAATTTTTGGATTTTGACCGTACTAGTCAAATTCCGGCAATCGGATACCACAATTAGAGGATATTCAGAGGTAAAGTCGGGCTATCAACAAGCTCCAATGTCCGGCGGTGACGGATTCCCACAAATGTGTGTGCAAAAATGAAAAGTTTAAATCCAGAAAACGATTTACGGTTTTCATTTTCTAAAAATTAAAGAGGCTCTTATGGTCAAATTGAAAATGATTACCATTGATTATTATTTTCACCCCACCAAATACTAAAAAATGCCGAAAACATTTTCTAGAAATATTTTTCGCCAAAACAAACGAAGCATTAGACTAAATTGATTTTTAAATCTAATATCTAAGTTTCAAAAGCATAAATACCAATAAATTGAGATAGATAGCTAGTGCAATAGCCCTAATCGAGCCATTCATTTTAAATAAATTATTCAAAATTTGCCATGTCAGCAATATTAGATAAAAAAATAATTTGAAACGTTCTCTATTTCTAGTGGTTGACTCCTATATCTACCTTGTCTCCACTATAAATGCGACTACCAATCTACTACCACCGTCATCAAAGAGTACATCGAGGGTAGTTGAACCATTCCTTTTGGCTACAGAAGTGATTCGATTCCAGGAATGATTCGATCACCCCCAAATGCCTGGTTGGTTTAGGATTAGTTTTGTTTTCTTTTTGTTTTTTGGATAATTATTTGCTATAAAGTCGGCAAATTTTTTGTTCTTATCTGAGGTGGTTCGCATGAATGTGACCTTAAAATGACAAATATAGATTTTGTCATAGAGACATACTTTAAAGTCTGAAATACAATTTCTTAGATTCAGAGATATGTTAGAATATTATTATGGCGTAAATGAATTTTGGTGAGGGAGAAGAGAGGGGAGAGAAAGAGAGAGTGAAAAAAAAGATATGCATGTGTGTATAGTGCAACTCTACGACAAATACATTTTGTATTTGATTTATATAATAAAATAAAATGATTTTTTAATAAATTGGTTAGCTATTTTAGCATAAAAGTGCAAATGACTAAGCTTTTGAAAATTCTCTAAATATTTGCCAACCACACTATCAATTGAGCAAATCTTTAGCCATTTTGTTGAACCCCATGTAGAACCCAATGCTCTAGTGGTTTTACCACGCTTTCAATTTTCAAATCACATTTTTAGTCTCAAAAATGAAAAACAGCATTGATAAATGGGATACGTTTTACCGTCTTCCAACAGACTTTTATAATAAAAAAATAATTTTTTTAATAAAAAAAGTTTCTGATGTCACATTAAAAACTGTTTTAATTAAAAAAATTATTTTTAAATAAAAAGTGATGAGGAGGGGCGGGCTGTATTGCCCTGCCTATCCCTACTCAAAAATGGTTCCCTTTTTGATCGCATGAGTGATTTGGCCAGCCAAGTCAAGCCACCCGTTTTCATGTCCTGTCGACTGTTGTGTTTTTGAGTGGTAAAGCGCCCAACTCGAGGATCTCACCCAGTCACCCAAAGGCAAGTTCAGCAACTTTTTTTTTTTTTTTTTGTTCAAATTCAATGCGGGGAAGGGAAGCAAATTCAGCAACTTGTAAATTGTAATAGTCAAACAAATGGTGGATTGGAGAACAACGCTCTCGGAAAGTTTTCATATCCAAATCATCTTTGACCGATCCTCCACACCCACCGCACCTCTTCTAATCTCGCAGCCGCCGACCGTTTCTGGGTTCACCAAAACCTGTACGGATGCTCTCTCTAGTACCCATCATCATACTCCAACTCTTCCTCTCCCCCACCTTTGCTGTCGACTTCCTCTACAACTCCTTCAATGGGATCGTCAATGGCACCAACCTCACACTCATCAACGACGCCCTGGTCGACTCCTCCGTCGTCCGCCTCACCAACGACTCCAACCAATTCGCCGTCGGGCGAGCCTTCTACCCCACCAAGCTCACCATGATCAAATCCACCCCAAACAACTCCAACTCCTCCACCATCTCTTCCTTCTCAACCTCCTTCGTGTTCTCGATTTTGCCCGAGATCTCTTCCAGTCCCGGCTTCGGCCTCGCCTTTGTGCTATCGAATACTACTTCTCCGCGCGGCGCGCTTGCTAGCCAGTACTTTGGGCTCTTCACGAACGCTACTCCTTCCGTGGCTCCCCTTCTGGCAGTTGAGTTTGATACGGGACGAAACCCAGAGTTCAATGACCCGAATGACAATCACATCGGGATCGATCTCAATAATATCATATCGAGGACTACCGAGTCGGCCGGGTACTATAACTCGAGTGGGGGTTTCGTCCCTGTCCAGATGCGGAACGGTCAGAATATACGAGCTTGGATCGATTTCAGTGGTACAAGCCTCGAGATCAGTGTTACTATTGCGCCGATTGGTGTGCCTCGCCCGTCTAGGCCTACTCTTAGTTTCAAGGATCCGGTTATAGCTAATTACGTTTCGGCTGATATGTACGTTGGATTTTCGGCATCGAAGACTGACTGGGTTGAGGCACAGAGGGTTTTGGCTTGGAGCTTTAGCGATACGGGGGTTGCTAGGGAAATAAACACGACGAATTTTCCGGTTTTTGAGCCGGAATCGTCGTCTAATTCGTTGTCATCTGGGGAAATCGCTGGGATCGCCATTGGTTGCGTTGCTTTTGTGATGATTTGTGCATCTGGGTTTTACTTGTTTTGGCGAAAGAACAAATTGAAAGATGAAGAAGAGGATGAGATCCAGGAGTGGGAGCTAGAATACTGGCCGCATAGATTTTCCTACGAGGAGCTTAGCCAGGCCACAGATGGGTTCTCCGATCGCAACCTTCTGGGCTCGGGTGGATTCGGAAGAGTCTACAAAGGAACTCTCCCAAACAACACCTTCGTCGCAGTCAAATGCGTGAGCCACGACTCGAAACAGGGGCTGAGAGAGTTCATGGCAGAGATATCAAGCATGGGCAGGCTGCAGCACAAGAACCTGGTCCAAATGCGAGGATGGTGTAGAAAGGGCAACGAGCTCATGCTCGTCTACGACTACATGCCCAACGGCAGCCTCAACAAATGGATCTTCGACAAGCCCACCAAGCTACTCGACTGGGAACAGCGCTGCAAAGTCCTCGTCAACGTAGCCGAAGGCCTAACCTATCTCCACCACGGTTGGGACCAAGTGGTCGTCCACAGAGACATAAAGTCGAGCAACATATTACTAGACTCCGACATGCGAGGCAGGCTCGGAGACTTCGGGCTCGCCAAGCTTTACCAACACGGTGAAGTCCCTAACACTACACGTGTGGTCGGTACTTTAGGCTACCTAGCGCCCGAGCTGGCTAGAGTGGCCGCACCCACCGCAGCAAGCGATGTATACAGCTTTGGGGTTGTGATACTAGAAGTGGCATGTGGGAGGAGACCAATAGACATGGCGGCGACGGAGGACGACGTAGTGCTGATGGAGCGGGTGAGGGCGCTGTACGCACAGGGAAAGGTGGGAGAGGCGGCGGACCCAACGATTAGGGGGCAGTATGAGGCGGAGGAGATGGAGATGGTGCTCAAGCTTGGGCTGGCTTGCTGTCACCCTGAACCGCAAAGGAGGCCCACCATGAAGGAGGTGGTGGCGCTGCTGGTGGGCGAGCAGGTGGCCGCTGCGCCAGCGGACTTGTTGTCGGACTTGGCGCGCTGTGACACAAGCTCTGGTGGTGGTGGTGGGTCGGAAGAGGCGGCAATGTTCCAGCCTCCGGTGTGAATGCAATTATTATTATTATTATTTTTTTTTGCTGTCTAAACAATTTTTGTAAATTACATTTTGACAGCAGATTTTTTGACAAGTCAACTTTATTTAATATCTTGCACGACTTTTTTTTATGTTTTTGTTTTTTAATTTTTTATGCTTGTTAATAATTTTAATGTATTTTGCATAATTTATGGGTATTGCCAGTGCGACAGAGTTGGAAATAAAATATTTAGACAGTTTTCTTCTCTTTGCTCTTCAAGTTCTTGTTTCATGGGATTCTAAGCCCATGGATTCTAATGGGTGAGACACTAAAAAATAGACAAAAGAGGTACAATAGACCCATTACTTAATAATGGGTTAGCGGTTGCAATATGTTATTCAATAATCACATAACTGCTGGTTAGTGGTTAATCATTAGTCAAGACCCAGCAGGCGATTTTGGTTACTTAAAAGTAATAATCACCTAAAGCTGCTACAATTAAGAAGAAATAACTGTCGTAATATTAACCGCTTGTACACTCCTATTAGCAATGTCTTAAATAAACTACGTATTTGCCCCAAACAAAAACTTACCATTTAAGAATTCTTTCCTTGAATGTTAGTACACCGAAAGGAGAATTGATCTTTGAAAATTGACCTAGTTTTTCTTTACTCTTTTGATTTTAATTTACCTAGTTGACGTGGATATGAGTTACTTGGAGGAAGAGATCTAATGTGGCATCCAACGTGTTTAATTTGCCTCGCTGGCCGGCAAGTCTATTGTGTTATTTTTATAATGACTAAGCAAATCATACATGTGTTGTTATTTAATTAGTCCTGACATTTTAGTTTAACAGATTCTGTTAATTTTTCTAATGGTATAGACCAATATTATTTTTTTTACTAACCCTAAAGAGTGATTAATTACTTTTTAAAACTTATGGATCAATTTTTCAAAAACTCAAATCACATTAACAAACAATGTATTAATCCCCAAATAAATTAATGATTCCCCCTGATAATTTTTTTTTTTGAAATTAGTGGATAATGGAATTTTAATTGTTAATTAATTTGGGATGAGCAAATTTTATGTCGTCCGTCAAATAAAAGTAGGAGTATTAAGGGTTTGTCTAGGTGTGCAACTTTTTTTATATTATATTTTATTATTATTTATTATATTTAAAATTATGAATATCCAAAAAGATTTATTTTTTAAAATTATGTTTAGATGGTTTAGAGAACTTGAAACAAAATTAAAAAAGAATTAAATAAAACTTTGAGTAGAATTCTAATTAAAACAGCAATTTAAACATATTTTTGAAAAACAATTAAATATAATAATAATAAAAAAAAGTATTACCCAAACCTGCCCTAATGTTTTGTACAATTTTTTCTGAAACCGACATTGACAGCCCGTACAGATTATTTGACTGGCGAATCCTATCTTTGATCAATAGGTGTAGGTATAGAAAAGGAAAGTCAAACTAGCTTGATTTGACGTATTCTAATTAATATTTGCTGACTACAGCCAATTAATCAATAAATAAAAAAAATAAAAAAGACTAACTACAGGGAAATAAGGTGCAATGTCAAGGACTCAAGGCACATGTGGAGCAATTATTTGTTAGTGTTGCATCATCAAATTCTTGCAGATTCTCGAAATAATAAGGTCCATTGTGGAGGCCGTGGAATGTTATAAAGCATATGTAGTCCAATATGATCTTTTAATCCATCTATGTATTTTTTTTTTCTTTCTTTTTCTTTTTTTCAAAAAGATAGGTGGAGGGATTAGCGTGATTAGAAGCGGTACAAAAAAGGTTTAGACGGTAAATATTACAAACGCTCCTTCAAATATAATCGATCTATAACCTAACTCAACTCTATTAAGATATGACTAAATCCAATACCATATCATTGCCCAACTTGATAAGGCTTAAAGACTAAAGATGATATATTTTAATGAAATTGTTGGTACAGTTTCCGGTATGGTGTGAATCTGCACGTTCCTTTGATGTTCTTCACGCTTCTCAATAACTCTGCAAAACAACAAAACCTAGGGACCCTTCCGGGGGTCCCGCTCCGATGCCTAAGTTAGATTCTGTGAGAAAATAATGCTCTATGCATAAAATTGAGTCTTTTTTTATACCTGGGGTATGGGCCTATTTATAGGCATAGAGGTGGAGTCAAACCTGGATTAGGACTCCTGCTCCTTGTTGATCTAGAACTGTTGTCCGAGTTCTAATTGGACTTTAATCCTTTCTTAGACTTCTGATATGATCATTATTCTTATCTGTTTGGACTTTATTTGACTTTTGAATCTCCTCTTTGGATCGGGTTGAGTGGGATTTATCCCCAACAGTTACCCCCCAATTCCCTTATCCGAAGCTTGCTTGAATAATGGGAATTCCATGTCTAAGGAAACCCGATCTTTGTCTCCTTCTGAAAACCTGCTAACCTGCAAAACCTGAGGGTTAAATCTTACCCCCCCATTACCTTCTTGTTTTTCCTTAGGGTTTTATCCCTGTCTCTTGAAAAACCTGCAAAACCCGAGGGTTAAATCCGACCCCCCGAGAAGTTTCTTCTTGCTCTCGGCTAGGACTGATCCGAGACTCTCGGCTAGGACTGATCCGAGAGTTTTCTTCTTGCTCTCGGCTAGGACTGATCCGAGAGGCTCCTTCTCGGCTAGGACTGATCCGAGAAGTTTTTCTTGCTCTCGGCTAGGACTGATCCGAGAGGCTCCTTCTCGGCTAGGACTGATCCGAGAAGTTGTTCTTGCTCTCGGCTAGGACTGATCCGAGAGGCTCCTTCTCGGCAAGGACTGATCCGAGAAGTTGTCTTGCTCTCGGCTAGGACTGATCCGAGAGGCTCCTTCTCGGCAAGGACTGATCCGAGAAGTTGTCTTGCTCTCGGCTAGGACTGATCCGAGAGGCTCCTTCTCGGCAAGGACTGATCCGAAAAGTTGTTCTTGCTCTCGGCTAGGACTGATCCGAGAGGCTCCTTCTCGGCAAGGACTGATCCGAGAAGTTGTCTTTGCTCTCGGCTAGGACTGATCCGAGAGGCTCCTTCTCGGCAAGGACTGATCCGAGAAGTTGTTTTTGCTCTCGGTTAGGACTGATCCGAGAGGCTCCTTCTCGGCAAGGACTGATCCGAGAAGTTGTCTTGCTCTCGGCTAGGACTGATCCGAGAGGCTCCTTCTCGGCAAGGACTGATCCGAGAAGTTGTCTTGCTCTCGGCTAGGACTGATCCGAGAGGCTCCTTCTCGGCAAGGACTGATCCGAAAAGTTGTTTTTCTTGCTCTCGGCTAGGACTGATCCGAGAGTTTTTGCCTGCAAAAGAAGCAACATCAACGGGTTCCCGGTCCCTAGACCGGGAACACTCCGATGCTTAAGTCAGCTTTATTCATTTATTCTGAAAATACTTATTCCCAAAATCTGGGGAATTTTCTGTCTAGTCTGAATTAAAAATAAAAGTCTAGTTCTTTGCAAATATAAATACTGAAAAATAAAAGCAAGCCTGAAATTCCCGAGAGTCCTTTTTATGGGATCACGGGCAGATACTGCTGTTGCCTCGGCTCTCTATGCTGTGGGCTTCTGCTTCTTCGGTCCTCTCTTCTTTCTATGTCATCTTGGGGAGCATTCTCTTGATGCCTTTCGTCTAGCTGAGGACGGTCTCGGGGATAGTAATCCCGTGGCTGTTGATCTCGGGGCTGATAGTCCTGATGATTCCGAGGCCTGTTATTTCCTGGATGGTTCCGTCGCTCTCCCAAGAACCGAACTAGCTTGCCATTCTTTATGAATTCTTCTATTAATAACCTTAGGGTTACGCACCCCTCGGTGTAATGACCTGCTTGTTTATGGAAATCACAATACTTCCCTGCATTCTTATAAGGAGGATTACCTGGTATCTTTTGTGGTTCCCGAAATGCCGGATCTCTCTTGATCTCCATGAGGACTTCTGATATCTCGGCATTGAGAGGTGTAAAGTTGTAATCTTTGAACTTCTTTACCTGCCTCTGCTCTTCCCAATCAGCTTTCCTGAATTCTTTCCTTTTCTTTTCTGGGGCTGTCTCTCGGGGTAGTCTAGAACTGGCCATAGACTTCAGCGTCTCTTCCTGATTAATGAATTCTTCTACCTTATCCATGAGGCCCTGCAAGGTACTCGGTTGCTTTCGGATCAACTTCTTCATCAAAGGCTCCTCGGGTGAAATTCCCTGATAAATGGCAGCAAAGATCATATCCTCGGTCGGATCTTCTACCGTAGCCTTCTCTCGGTTGAACCGAGCCATAAACTCCTTAAGACTCTCATTGCCCTGCTGGTGCAATGATAGCAAATATCCCGAAGGCTTCTTCCTTGTCCGGAAAGCCAAGAACTCCGTTAGGAATATCTTGGATAATTCTTTGAACTGATCAACAGAATTCGAGGGCAGCTTCCTGAACCAGTCTCGGGCATTCCCCGCAAGAGTAAGAGGGAAGGCCCGACATGCTACTTCATCGGGTGTCCCGTGAAGGTCTAGATGAGCTTTGAAATTCTCTAGGTGATCCAAGGGATCTCTGTCTCCTGCATAACTTAGAATTTGGGGTACCTTAAACTTATCGGGAAGCTGATAGTCTGCCACCCGTCTGGTGAAGGGTGAGTCTGTACCCATTAGGAGCTTGTCCACCATTACGGATCTGCCTTTGTCCTTTCTTTCCATCTCCATGTACGTGCACCTTCTCTCCAGCTCGGCAATAATTCTGCTCAGATCTCCTTGGCGGTCATCCTCCCTCCGAGGATTAATGTTGCTATTGTGATCTTCTTCCTCACGCTCATCCCTGTTCATCTCGGGATTGGGCTGTCTCTGCCTCATGCGTAACAATTCTGCATTTAAGTCTTCAATCTGGGCTTCCAATGCTGCTATGCGATCTTGATCTCCACCCCCCGGGGGAGGGTTCGGTGGAGGCTGCAAATTATTCTGAATAGCCGGTTCCTGTGGGGCCACGGGCTGTCGATTGGTCTGGCTTCCGGAACGTGTGTTCATCACCATGCTGGATCTTCTTTTTCTTTTATGAGGAACGAATAATCGTTTCCCACAGACGGCGCCAAACTGTTGGTACAGTTTCCGGTATGGTGTGAATCTGCACGTTCCTTTGATGTTCTTCACGCTTCTCAATAACTCTGCAAAACAACAAAACCTAGGGACCCTTCCGGGGGTCCCGCTCCGATGCCTAAGTTAGATTCTGTGAGAAAATAATGCTCTATGCATAAAATTGAGTCTTTTTTTATACCTGGGGTATGGGCCTATTTATAGGCATAGAGGTGGAGTCAAACCTGGATTAGGACTCCTGCTCCTTGTTGATCTAGAACTGTTGTCCGAGTTCTAATTGGACTTTAATCCTTTCTTAGACTTCTGATATGATCATTATTCTTATCTGTTTGGACTTTATTTGACTTTTGAATCTCCTCTTTGGATCGGGTTGAGTGGGATTTATCCCCAACAGAAATGTTGGTGGCAAGTTGACTTCAATGTTCATTTCAAATGTCTTTAATACGACAATTCTTATTTTTTTTGGTTGTGGTTTTTTTCTCCCAAAATAATTATGGACCGATTGAAGAAGTCATGAGTTGCCTGGCTGGCCCCTACGGTAATTGAATGATTACAGCTAATATAAAGATTGTAGTGGCAACTTGACCTTGAGAGGTGCTAAAGAGCCGATATATATAGTGTTTGTTTAGAATTGTGATACGTGACATGAATCTATTATTTTTAAATATTGAACCGGTCATTTAAGTAAAAAAATTGGTAAATTTTAAATATTGAACCGGTTTTGTCATGATTTTAATAAATTTATTGTATTTTTAATGAAAAGATCATGGGTGTTGCATTTAGTAGGGTTGAGCATGGGCCGGGGATGATGCTCGTTTTTTGACCCCACACCCCGCTGAAATCTTCTTGCACCCGTGCGGGGTGGTTGGGGATGGGGCAGGGATCCGTGGAAATAGAATATCAAGTCACTAAAAAATTTGACAACAGCGAGAAATTAGAAATTGAAACATCGAATAGGGCATCGGCCAGATTAGTACTCCGGGACATACGGAGAAATGGAGACAAACATAATAAATGCCATGATCGATGATATCAAACTCATATGAAGATGGGTTTTTGAAAATTCTTGCAGTTTGATAAAGAGACATCTGTTGCTAAGTTGGTGTCACTGACATCAGAGCTTGTTCCAACAGAGAAAGAGCCAGAATTCAAGTCACCAATGAAGTTCTGACCGTCGACAGTAATGTTGGACTTTGACCCACAATTGATGAAATATTCATCGGGTAGAATGGAATTAGCTTATGAGAGAAGCAAAAGAGAAAGGAAATGGAGAAGAAAGAAAGGCAAGACAACCATGGGGAGATAAAGCTAAAACTAAGAGATGGGGGTATTGAAGTGGTAGACGGTTGCTAACAAAAAGGCCATGTCATGGCCATTTCTCTGGCCATGATCGAAAAGGGTGAAGCTTGAAGGTTGGAGCTTGAAGATTGAAGAGAGAGAAAAGAGTTGCGTGAAGTGAAGAGAAAAGGAGTCAGGGAGTTCAAGAAGTCCCACTTCGGATGGACGGCTAAGAAAGGCACACGTGGCAGCAGGAGGAATAATGGCAGAAGACGAAACGGTGCGTGGTGGATGCTTCCGGACTGTGCGTTTTAGTTGCTACAGATGTCGTTTTGGGCATTTAGTTATAAGCTGCGTTTTGTGTTAGGAAGTATGTCGTTTTGGGGTATTTTTTTCTGTAAGGCCGGTATATAAGGCCATTTTAGGTTAATGGGTGTTTTATCGAATTTCAGTGAATTGTTTACCTCTTGCAAACTGGAGGCAGAACACCTCGAATGCTCGTGGAGGTCAGGCACCCTTGAAGTTGCCATATCTGTTTTTTTTTTTTTTTTTTTTTTTGTAATTTCCCAAGTTAATATCATCAATTTCATCCCTAATTCTATCTTTAATTCATCTAAACCCTAATTTCTCAAGATACCTGTTACAGGCCAAGACTGAAAAGATTGAAAGATATTGTAGAGAGGCTAGCAAATAGTATTGCAAAAGAATCTAAAGACTAGCAAATAGCGTTGAGATGAAGATTTTCCATAGAAAATTGGTAGGAGTTGGTAGCTTTTCAATATGGGTGCGGAGCTGTGCAGAGATTAGAGAGGAGTAGAGGACTTAGACTAAATAACTATGTGGCGTTGTATTAAGTTTGCGGGGTGGGGATCCAAGAATTTGCAAGGGCTCCCCCCATAGCCCGCACCACGCCGTGCGGGGGGTCCAAATGAAGGCCCGTGGCCCGCACCATGGGTGCAGGGTTTATGCTCTATGGTGTGGGGCGGGTATTGCGGGGATTTGCTCACTCCTAGTATTAAGTGGTGAGAATTTTTTTAAAAAATTTAAAATTAAAAACTTTTCCTTACAATAAACGCATGTCTCTCTTTTTCTCTCTCCATTAATGCCTTAAAATATAAAAGCATTTCAAATTTTATATATATATATATATATAAGTTGAGTTCTTCCTTAGAATCTCACACATTGCGCGGGTTATGAGCTAGTCAGTATAAAAAGTGAGTTCCTCAAAACTTGGTCCGATTGGGTGTTCGATTTTTAAAATCAAAATTTAATTTTTATTTAATGCGCGAATTTCAAGATTTGACTTTGTGAGATAAAATTAAAAAAAATTGAATAAAATATAATTTATTTTTTTAAAAGTTAAATAAAATATGATTTATTTTTTATAAAAGCAAACACGATAGTAAAAAGCCATATGAGCATCACCATGCTATTGATAAACACCTACAGTCGGCTGTTGCATGTAAGGAAGAGAAGTCTCTGTTTAGAGTTGGAGAAAACCTCAATTTCTTTTTAGGATGTAACCTAACTCCCCCTTTTAATACCGACCTAAGAAAAGTGTTAGTGACATCCGTGTTATTACTTTAAAATGATTAGTTAAGTTGCAATTGAAATTCTCTAGAATCACTTATAAAGACCAATCTCACGTAGTAAAAAATCAATGTGTGACTTTTTCCCCTTAAATAACTGACGTCATTGTCAGGGTCACGTCATGCAATGCTTCATTGCTAAATGGTATTCTAAGTTACTATGATACCATTTGCAACGACTCAGAAAAAACGCTAACCACATTCGTGCTTATCACTAAGTACTAGTAAATTGCAATTGGAACTTCCTACAATTGTTTATAAATGACATTCTCAACTAGTAAAAAACTAATGTGAGGCTTAGTACTCATGAGCACTTTTATATAATCTATCCACTCTATGTGGGCTAATAACTCATTAATTGTTTCCTTGTAAAGGAATTGGTTAATGTTAATGATTTTATATAAGCTATTTGTAATCCTAAAAGTTGAAATTTAGATAAGAGAATACAATCACGTAATAAAGGGTAAGAAATTTACGTGCTAGAACTAGAAGAGATATTGAAGAGTTCCAAGTCCTTGATGACATTCCAAATAGAAAATAGTATTAGATTAGAAATGTACATGCTGAAATTCGAGTATTTGGTAGCCTAAATGACAATCACATAAGCAAGCAATTTAGATAGACTGTTGAAAAAACTACAGCAAATTTGCTAGCTGTAGTTTTTGTTTTATGACATGTAAGCCAAATTCGTGCATGATTCTGATCCAATCAAATAATAAAAAGAACAAAGAAAATGATATACGCTACTTCGAGAGAGTCGTGATCTCCGATGGCTACTTCGAGGAAGCCGTGACTTTCAAGATACCAACAAAAATTTTAGGTTTTTATAATATTCAGCATAATATTTTATTCATTAGGGTTATACATATATAGAAGACGATTAGGTCATAAGGCATAACCATTAGGTCTAGCCGTCATTACATTATGCAAGAAAATAACTAGGAAGGAAATAAACTAAAGAAAAATACATTCCTTATTTACTAAAACACTTACGTAAATAAAATATGGAGAATAATTATACTCCTTATTCTCTGTTGACTTGGGCTTTAGTATTATCACGTGTACTGCCACCTAAGCCCTGAAAATCTGAATGTATCAGATTCCTAGTAAAGTTCTGCTTACATTTGGAAACAACACTATCTTGTGCAGTTGAGGCAGTGGAAACTGAAGCATGGCTTCTCTTTCTTTGCACCCATCTGGAAACCCAGAGAGTTCTGGTGGCATATGGATGCTACTGACTCTTTCAATGATTCAGGTCCACAGACCAAGACTCCAATATCAGATCCACCGGTTTCGTTTGGAAAGTTGCCAAATATATCTGTTCAATTCACTTGTTAGAATCCATATATACTTCCCGTCAATCCTGAGACTATAAATAAAGCCATGGAAAATACAAGGAATACATAAAAGTACCATGAAAGTCGGGCCTTCCTCCAAAATGAATTTCATGTTCCTCCAGGGAACTCCCTGTTTCTCTGTCCATGGCTTTGAATGGCTTTTGGGAGACTGGTGCAGGAATCTCATTCTTCAGCCTTCTCCTTCTCAAAACTATTGCCACTAAACTGCTGCATGTTAAAGCTATGAGAAAAGAAGATAAGAGAAGTAGATCAACCACCCAAGATGGAGTCTTTTCTTCGGAGACTTTAGAGGTCTTCTTTTGGGAGGGAACAAAGATATAATTGAAACAAGTAAGAAAAACAAGAAACACGATGCAGGCGAATCCAGCCAAGGCAGCAATACAAAGGAAACTTTCGAGTCCATATATTGCATGATTCGAACATTTTGTGCTGAAGTACTGTACTGTTTGAAGCTGAGATGAGTCACTTAGAAGTTGTCTTGCTGTTGGATTAGCTTGCACTTCTTGGGTCACAAAATTTTTCAGTTTTTGATGCAATCCTTCACTTGACTGGTTCTGGAGCAGAGACGAGATTGAATTCAACAGACATATGTCCTGAGACTACTTAACAACAAATATAAGCTGCATTCTTGTGGGGAGTCTATATTTGCTGCTGTTTTGTGCTGAAGCAATTTCCAGCATAGTGCTCAGAAATGGAGTTATCCCGATTCCACCAGCTACCAGAAGTAGACTGTCATATCTGCAAAAAAGGATTTGTTATTAGTGTTGAAAATCTACCCTTAACATGTTAGCGCAGAAATTGAAAGCAGGAAATTAAATGCTCGATCTTAAGGTGCGTTACTTAGTCGTTTTTTTAAGAAGTTATTTGTCTCCACCAATTCCAATGAATTGGTATGCACTAGGTTATAACAAACACTTCTCCATAATATAATAGACCCTAAGAAAAACACGAGACTCGAATTTTACAAACTACAAAAGGTTTTGAGAGAAACAAAATAAAAGATAATTTTTTGTATATTAAAACAACGCGCGTGCGCGTCTATTGCTTCTCACCGTATTAAAGCATACACACAAGTGCATACACCCAACATTAATTGCTTTAAAACAATAGTTTGATGTGAATTGGGCATTAAGATGCCAACTTTAATTTCTCTCTTTCACATGTGAACTCTCTTCTTCCAAAGCTCTTTATAATTTACCATTTCAAATTACTCTGAAACCATATATAATATATATAATTATGCTAATTTTGAAAACTCTTTTAACAAAACAAGATTTCTAGGCAATAGGGAACCGATGGGCATCTCAATAACCACTGAACAACTCCTATAAATAATCAAATAAAAAGTTTTAATATGGTATGATCATTTTCTACACCTTAGGAAGTCCATTGAGGCAGGTCCATAAGGGCCTTCAATTGCTACTGGTATGCAGTTTGTCTGATCAGCATCCGATTCTACTTCAGCTTGTATCAAGTCATAGAGAGAACTTGTCCACCCTCCTTCACATTTAACGATAACAGACAGCGAGTCATCGTCAACACTAGAGCTGGAGGTTACACTGAAGGAGCGCCATTGAGTTCTGGATATGCTTTGTATCTTCATGAATACCACACTTGTCGGGTTATACTTCAAACCTGCAATGAGTAGGAAAAATTAATTGCTTTATGTGAACTTCCAATCCTTCTCTACATGATTTTCTGATAACATAAAGGGACTACAGAAATAATTACTTGGATCCTTGGGCAGAATAAGTTCTATTGCCTTGGAAGGGAAGATTCGTGCCGAAAGAATGCAAGTTTCTGGTCTTGATTGTATGATTCGGAGTATCTTGTCAATGCCAAAGAGAAAAATCCCAGGGAAAACCATATAGAAGTGCCTATCTCCAGCATGAAACATGAAAAATACTAGGAAGACTATGTACAGATGGTGCGTGTAATAGAAGAGTTCAAACTTTTTCCTCCTTATCTGAGGAAGCGATGTAATCCAGATTACTAGCCCAGCCACAAGAGCAATCTCCCCAGCAAGGTATATCCTGCCTGTTTTCTGCCATTTCCATATCTGTTGTTCAAGAAACACAAGCCACGGAAAAAAAGTAAACAAGTTAAACTGCAATACCAAATAGTACTGATGATTAAATTACTCTGTAAAACTATGGTTGAAATTGACTAGGAATTTTTTATCCGAAATGGTCTGTAAAAATATAAATTAAATGGTTAAATTCACCAATTCATATCAGTTTAAGCTTTTGGAACGAGTATGGATTACCTCATCCTGGATGTGGTGGCTGACACTGATAAGTCTTGAATTATTCGATTCAAGACCCTTAATTTGCATTTGTTAAACCTAGTTCGTATTGTATATATAACGTTTTGTTGTAGTTTTTGTGTTTTATCTTATTTTCAGGTCTTAGTTGAAATCTAATTCAAAACTCTTGAATTAGACCTGGAAATACATCAAGGGCATTTTGGTCACTTCCAGAGCTCGAGGCAGATCCTGAGAAGATGAAGAATCGTACAAGGCATTTCGATCGATCGATTATTTGTACAGCAATAATTCGATCGATCGACTCTTCGATCGATCGACATATTTTCGATCAATCGAATTCGCCGACTTCCAGAAAATCAGATATTTTCAGATCTTTGCATTCTTTATGCAATTCAAATTATAAGTTGGATTTTGTGGACAGAAATGGACGCCGACCAGCTCTGTTTGTGTGGCTAGGATTAGCTCTTGATGTTCTTTTGTAAATCCAATTCTCTATATATATGAGATTAGGGTTTTAGGTTAGAACATGCATCTTTTGGGGTTTGTTCGGATTTTCTCAGGTGTATCACTTTAATTCTTCATGTTTTAGTTTATTTTGATGCACGTTTTCTAGGCTTAATTCCAGAGAACAATTTCCTTTCCTTAATTTCAAGTTCTAGCTTAGCTTGTTCTTCATTTTCTTCCTCTTTTGTAATCCGAATTTCTGTAAGTTTAATATAGTTGATTTCAATTCATTTCTCCTTTGTTCCTTTACTGTTTTCATTCATTTCCATGCTTAGATTAGTTTAAATTCATGTCTAGCTAATTTAGTCTTAGGGTTTGATCCAAATCCAATCCAAAAACCATGAAGTGTTCTTGAGGTTTTTAGGGTTCTCTTTAGATGTTTGATGATTGCTAAGGGCTAGAGGATATCAAAACCCATGCTAAAAGGTTTTGGTATCAAGATTCCAATCAAATTTATTCATGAAAAAGAGTTTAACTTGTCTATGAGTTTTTCTTGAAGTCTTGAGTAAAACCAACATTCTTGGAAACAAGAATGATGTCTTTTTCAATGGAGCTATTTGATATGATGTATGATTTCTCATTAGAGTCACCTTATAAGGTATGCTAGGGAACACCAATCATTTCACCCCTTTGGTAGTCTAATTGTCTTTCAATTGTAGTTTAACTTTATGTGGAATGATTTGGTGTGAAACTAGATATTTTGTCATTGTGGTCTAGTTAGGGTTTTCATGTATTGTGTATATTCATTAGGATGCGTTATAGAGTAGTAAGCTAGGGAACATTAGTCACTCCACACCTTAGGTAGAGTAAATGTCTTTTCAATTATAGTTTAGTCTTACGTAGAGTTGATTAATGTAAACCTAGGTGCTTTATGATTCCGTCTTAACTAGAGTGTTTTCACGTCGAGGTCATCGTAATGGTTGACGCCCATTACGCGCTCATATCAAGCATGTTAAGAAGATCCATATAGACTTTAAGCATTGCATAAGTTGAGGATTAGATAGGATCAACACCCTAAGTTTTCTTTTAAGTTAATTTCATTTCCGTTTTCATTTCCTTCACTTTATCGTTGTAGCTTCAATTCTACAACTTTTGTTTTTACTTTTGTTGATTAAGTTAAATACGCTCCTTTTTATATCCTATTACGCAAAACAACCAATAATCTCTGTGGTTCGATCACCCTTACTATAGTACAATCGATACGTACTATTGCGAGTGGTAAACTTATAAATTTAAATCCACGTAGCCGCTTGGCGCGCTACCAATTTTTGGCGCCGTTGCCGGGGATTAACGGTTGTTTATGGGATATTTAGGATTGTATTTAGTTTGATTTAGTACATAGTGTTAATTCTGTCCATAAGCTGTTTTTGGTTCTGTATAAAAACTGTTTTTAGTGTTTTTTGGGTTTTACTTCGGTTCTGTCTGTTTTCTGCAGAAATCTGTTTCTGCAGAATTATCGATCGATCTATTTTTGGACTTGTAATTTCGATCGATCGACGCTTCGATCGATCGACATAACATTCGATCGATCGAATTTTGTTTTGAGCAGCACTGTTTTCTGCTGACTCTAGACCGAACCTCCACTTAATTTATTACTATTCTGTGCATATTTAGACTTCAATTTTGTTTTAGATTTTATTTTCTCTATTTTCCTTGCATTTTTCTCTTCTGCAGAGAATCGATCGATCTACATTAAAAGTGATCGATCGAAATTTCGATCGATCGACCAATTATTCGATCGAGCGACATTTTCTTGCAGTAGCACTTCAGCTGCCACTGCACTGCCTCACTGCAGATTCGGTTAGTCTTTCTTCCCTTTTCTTTTTATTTCTTTTCTGTACCTTGTATATATAGATTACATTTTGTTGGTGTATGTTTGGTCGTCGTTCATTGTCATTGCCTATTTTTCCATACGACCCAAACTTAGAGTGGATTTCTAGACGAAGTAGATCCAAACGGAACTCACGTCTAAGAGCCCATTCTAACTCACCAATGGCTGAAGAACCAAAGCCTGTGCTGTTAAGGGACCACTATGTTCCCTCAACATACACACCTACTTCAAGCCTTCAGTTGCCGGACATTACGGCAGCTCATTTTGAAATTAAGTCCGGATTCATTCAAATGCTTCCTTTATTTTACGGACTTAGTACTGAGGATCCTTATAAGCATTTAGATGAATTCATAGAAATCTGTTCCACCATTAGGTTGCAGAATTTTACAGAGGATGCTTTAAGGATGCGTTTATTTCCGTTCTCCTTAAAAGAAAAAGCTAAGTATTGGTTAATTCCCTAGAGACTAATCCATTACTTCTTGGGCTCAGATGCAACACGAGTTCCTTAAGAAGTACTTTACCATAGGGAAGACCAATCAAATACGAAAGGCCATAACTGGTTTTTCGCAATAGAGGGAGAACCTTTTCATGAAACTTGGGAGAGGATGAAGGACCTTTTACGAAAGTGTCCACATCATGCTGTCCCCAAGTGGCAGCTTGTACAGTGCTTCTATGATGGCTTGACTGAGCCTCATAGACAGATGGTAGATGCCTCATGTGGGGGTACTTTATGTTGAAGAGTGAGGATGATGCATTGACACTTTTTGAAAACTTGTCTGAAAATTCTTTACACCATTCATCATCCGGTCGTAGGACAAACACTAAGAGCCAAACTCTTTATGAGGTGTCCAACCTTTGGACTTGAGTGCCAAGGTGGATGCCTTATCTAGAAAGTTAGATCAATTGTTAGCATCTGGTTTTGTTCCTACAACTGCATCTCATATACACACACCACATGATGCATGTTCATTTTGTTCCGATCCATCACATCAGGCCGGAATTGTCCTATTATTGGACAGTCTTCTGAGCCTCCTATTGAGCAGATGAACTCAGTTTACTCTAGACCGGTTAGTGATCATTTTAATAATTCTTATAACCCGGCCTTGAGAAACAATGTAGTGTGTGGCGGCCTAACATTCCACAGTATAATGGACTGCAAAACCAAGCTTATCAGCAGTCCAACAATCAATTCTACCAGCCGCCACTTAATAGTCGTCCTCCCAACCCACAATAGCAATCAACCCTTCCACCTCCTAGAAATTCTGCATTTGAGGAAAAGTGTTGACTAGTCTTAGTAAATTTGAGTCTCAAACTCAGATTCTAAATTCCCATTCTCAGTCTATAGCAAAGCTAGAAGTCCAACTTGGACAACTAGCTAAGTCCTTTAGTGAGAGAGAGATAGGGAAGTGTTCTAGTCCATCTAGTATACAGCCTAGGAGTGGAGGGGTAGTCATTGATCCAAAGGTGGAGAGACAAAGACTGAACAAATAGGGCAATTAGAAAAGACCAAACTTGCCAAGGGTAAAGGAGTGTTTACCGAAACACCACACTCCAACACAAAATTCCTTGAGGCACATTTTAAACCTGAAGTGCCTTACCCTCTAAGTCTCAAGGATCCGAATGGGTACGAAACGATAAATTTTGCCCAACCACTGCCAGACACAAATCCATTTACTAGCAGTGAATTTTGAAGGGTCTGGCTGAAGACGTTAAACTTAGCGCTCCTGGGAGGCACCCCATTCATTTTGTTTATTATGTATTTCATGTTATTTGTGTGCTTTTTCTTGATTTGCGATTATTTTTGTTCAAGGCTTTTAGATCGATCCATTTTTGTTCCGATCGATCGACTTTTCGATCGATCTAATTTTTTCGATCAATCGACTTTTCGATCGATCGAATTTTGGTTTCGATCGATCGACATCGCCCAGTAGCCACGTGACAGGGTTTTAAAACACCCGTGTCCCTCCTCATTCCCTCATTTTTTCTTTCTTTTTCAAAACCACCGAGAGCCTACTTCTCCTCCTCTTGGTTCCTTCTTCCCAACTCCCCTATTTCCTCATTTCTTGTTCATTTTTCATCAAATTTTCTTCCTCCAATCTCTTCCTCTTCCCTTTTCCTCCATTTCCCACCAATTCCAAGTCCAAAATTTGCCTTCCTTGGCAAATTCATTTTGGCCCACCAAGTGTTCGACAAAAGTCCTCAAAGAACCTTTTTCATGGAACCTGCCTCTCCTCCCTCTCCCGACAGTCCCGGGCGACCCGGTGAAACCATACGACGGGAATGGCAGAAACGCACGTTCAATGTCGAAACACGTTTCGACATTGTTGGTGCATTTCGAGAAAAGGAAGAAGTAAAATGGGCTTATCGTCAAATCCGGAAGCGCAACTTGTTGCCACTTTTGAAGCCCGCCGGTGATTTCTTTTATCCACCTTTTGTCCGTGTCTTCTACCAAAATCTCACATATGACACGGACAACCCGGCCTACTTGTCTTCCGTTGTCTTGGGGCAACAAGTGTATGTGAGCGTTGACGATATTGCTAGAGCGCTTGGCTGCCCAACTGATGACCCGCGCGGTAAATTTGGTGAGTACCCTCCACATTGTGACTTGCATTTCATTATTCGTGATATGTTTGGAGGGGCTTATGGGGATATTAGACGCACTTGTGCGAAGAGAGCACAATTGTCACCTCACCTATTACTCGTAGACTCGATCTTAAAGAAGAATGTGTGTCCATTGGGACACAAGACACAGAGGATAGGTGACGTTTTAGCCGCTCTCTATGCTTTTGAAAATCGGTATTGGATTAGCATCCCTGAGTTGATATGGAGGCAATTGCACAAGTGCTGGGAAGATATGATCGAGAAGAGGCTGACCAGTGCTGCACAGAGGCCACTTCCATTTCCGTGCCTCATTACCAAGCTTATCATTTCTAGTGGAATTCCTATTCCGGAGCGGGCCAACTTAGATAGGAGTATTCCAGTGTTCGGCCTAGCTCAGTGGACACAGAGCATTTCTCACATGCCACAGTTGGGCGAGCCACAGGTCGACATGGAGATAGATGATGGTGCACCCGTAGACGAGGCACCCGTAGACGAGGCACCCGAGACTGGGCCCTCTGCTCCGCGACAGACTTCAGTTCCGTCCACTCCCACAGATTTTTCTTTGCTTCAGGGACAGTTGGACATCATAGCTAGAGAGATGCGGGAGACACGCGCAGAGATCCTTGCTCGGCAGAGTGCCATGGAGGACATGATGAGAGAGATTTTAGGACGCCTTCCACCACCTCCGGATGCAGCTCCATGATTGCCATTAGGGCACATATCTGTCTTTATGTTGATTTTGATTATGGGCATGTATTTTTGATAGACATTGTGTTTTCTTTTGGATATTTTATGTTTTACACAATGTACTTTGATATGCCTTTGGGATGTACCGAACATGTTGGTGTTTTTTTTTTGTATTGCCGGTGGGAATGTGAAATTTTCTTTTGTTATTTTTTTTTTTCTTCTCTTTCTTCTATCGTGTATATTACTTTGGTGTTTAGTTTTGTTTTTCAGGTTAAGTGTTTCTACCTCTAAGTTTGGGGGTATGCTTTGAGCCATACCTCCCCATTCAGGTTTTCCTTATCCCTTAACCATGCTTTCGTTTTGTACACATTGGGGACAATGTGTTATTTTAAGTTTGGGGGTATAGAAGTACACTTAGTCTAAATTTTGTACAAATTTTTCAAATTTCTTTGTGAATATCTATGTTGTCTTGTAGAAATTAGTTGATTTATAACTATGATTTGCTTTTCATTGACAATTTTAAAATTTTGAACACATGATCACACAATTAGAGATTCTAAGTCTGCTTAATTACTTTTGGCTATGAGATTCATATGTAGAAATTTGAAAATCATGACATACATTGGCATATTGTTTGTGGGGTATGTACTTAAGTTAATACCTTGCATACGGTCTTT
The DNA here is from genome assembly GCA_028654335.1 of Alnus rubra. Taxonomy (NCBI): domain Eukaryota; kingdom Viridiplantae; phylum Streptophyta; class Magnoliopsida; order Fagales; family Betulaceae; genus Alnus; species Alnus rubra. The sequence goes on along the minus strand of JAJPGS010001929.1, from coordinate 49,497 downwards.
AGTGTCTCGGAAAACCAAGATTACTTGTTAGATGGATGACGTGGGCATAATTAAAAAAAAAAAAAAAAAAAAAAAACACTTTATTGAGTAACCGGACCTCTTGCCTCATTAAGCATTGAGTGTTCGCGTCAAAAGATGTAAGTAAATAAAAAAATGGTTAGTTTGACTTTGTAGTTCTTCTTGACTTGAGTTATTAAGCCCTTAGGGATGTTTTACATCTAGTGCCCTAAAGCCATCTGGTTTGGGAGTCACGCCTAACACTTAGTACATAGGTCATTTAGAAGCTTAAAGGAGTTGAGCATTGCACAACCATAATAAATAATGTAAATAATATTAAAATATGCCTATGCCTTGGTTATTCCATCTAGTGAGAGATATATAGAATTTTGAGACACTGGAGCATGTATGTAGGTTATATTCTTTGAAAGCCTCATAACTGTATGTTAATATCAAACTGCATCATTTTGAACATGTGAAATCTTAGCCGGCCATTTGTAAGCAAGTAGACTATGATTTACTTAAACTGTGTGAAGATGGAGTTTATTAGTTTAAAGTTGTTCATGAATTATGAACCATTGTTGTAATGATACTTATTTTTATTAGGTAACATGTATATTTTGTAAAGATAATGTTTGTAGGTAGCATTTTCTGCTAAACCTTCACGAGACTTCACTCGTCCACTAGGGTAGCCTAGGGGTTTAAAAGGCTTGTTGCATGTGCTAAATGCAATCGCGTTTCCCACGAAAGAGGATGTAGATTAGTTGTTTTATTTTAATTTTTAGTTGTAATGCTAGGGACTAGCATTATGTAAGTTTGGGGGTGTGATAAGTCTTGAATTATTCGATTCAAGACCCCTTAATTTGCATTTGTTAAACCTAGTTCGTATTGTATATATAACGTTTTGTTGTAGTTTTTGTGTTTTATCTTATTTTCAGGTCTTAGTTGAAATCTAATTCAAAACTCTTGAATTAGACCTGGAAATACATCAAGGGCATTTTGGTCACTTCCAGAGCTCGAGGCAGATCCTGAGAAGATGAAGAATCGTACAAGGCATTTCGATCGATCGATTATTTGTACAGCAATAATTCGATCGATCGACTCTTCGATCGATCGACATATTTTCGATCGATCGAATTCGCCGACTTCCAGAAAATCAGATATTTTCAGATCTTTGCATTCTTTATGCAATTCAAATTATAAGTTGGATTTTGTGGACAGAAATGGACGCCGACCAGCTCTGTTTGTGTGGCTAGGATTAGCTCTTGATGTTCTTTTGTAAATCCAATTCTCTATATATATGAGATTAGGGTTTTAGGTTAGAACATGCATCTTTTGGGGTTTGTTCGGATTTTCTCAGGTGTATCACTTTAATTCTTCATGTTTTAGTTTATTTTGATGCACGTTTTCTAGGCTTAATTCCAGAGAACAATTTCCTTTCCTTAATTTCAAGTTCTAGCTTAGCTTGTTCTTCATTTTCTTCCTCTTTTGTAATCCGAATTTCTGTAAGTTTAATATAGTTGATTTCAATTCATTTCTCCTTTGTTCCTTTACTGTTTTCATTCATTTCCATGCTTAGATTAGTTTAAATTCATGTCTAGCTAATTTAGTCTTAGGGTTTGATCCAAATCCAATCCAAAAACCATGAAGTGTTCTTGAGGTTTTTAGGGTTCTCTTTAGATGTTTGATGATTGCTAAGGGCTAGAGGATATCAAAACCCATGCTAAAAGGTTTTGGTATCAAGATTCCAATCAAATTTATTCATGAAAAAGAGTTTAACTTGTCTATGAGTTTTTCTTGAAGTCTTGAGTAAAACCAACATTCTTGGAAACAAGAATGATGTCTTTTTCAATGGAGCTATTTGACATGATGTATGATTTCTCATTAGAGTCACCTTATAGGGTATGCTAGGGAACACCAATCATTTCACCCCTTTGGTAGTCTAATTGTCTTTCAATTGTAGTTTAACTTTATGTGGAATGATTTGGTGTGAAACTAGATATTTTGTCATTGTGGTCTAGTTAGGGTTTTCATGTATTGTGTATATTCATTAGGATGCGTTATAGAGTAGTAAGCTAGGGAACATTAGTCACTCCACACCTTAGGTAGAGTAAATGTCTTTTCAATTATAGTTTAGTCTTTACGTGGAGTTGATTAATGTAAACCTAGGTGCTTTATGATTTCGTCTTAACTAGAGTGTTTTCACGTCGAGGTCGTCGTAATGGTTGACGCCCATTACGCGCTCATATCAAGCATGTTAAGAAGATCCATATAGACTTTAAGCATTGCATAAGTTGAGGATTGGATAGGATCAACACCCTAAGTTTTCTTTTAAGTTAATTTCATTTCCGTTTTCATTTCCTTCACTTTATCGTTGTAGCTTCAATTCTACAACTTTTGTTTTTACTTTTGTTGATTAAGTTAAATACGCTCCTTTTTATATCCTATTACGCAAAACAACCAATAATCTATGTGGTTCGATCACCCTTACTATAGTACAATCGATACGTACTATTGCGAGTGGTAAACTTATAAATTTAAAATCCACGTAGCCGCTTGGCGCGCTACCAGACACCCCAGATGAAGAGGGTGCTTGCACCATGTAAAGTGGCAAAAGTAAGTGTTAAGGAAAATTCCTCCCCTACCCAAGGTGGGGCCGGATTTGCCCTCCAAGTGGGATTTCAGACACCGGAAAGGATTGGTCCCCTGACAATGAACTGGGTCGCAGGAAGCCTTCAACATTTATGAAACCAGTCAAATCTAGTCAGGGAAGATATGAGACGTCTACATGGAGCCCTGTGCTTGACAGGGGTAAAAGAGACATATAACACATAGGGGTATAAAAAGGGAGTATAGAAATTATTATAGGGCAATTCATTTTTCTCTGAGATCCTCTCTCCCTCTCTCCTCTTCTTACAAACATTGGACTGACTTGATCGTCGGAGGAGGCTCCGCCGGCCACCCCCCGGTGGGTCTTTCCTATTTTGCAGGACAGGGCGCGGATGAAGGGACGTCTCTGATGATGCCACGTCACCGGCTCAAAAATATCATCAACATTTGGCGCCGTCTGTGGGAACGACGTGGTTGCTCCTACCAAAACGAAAATCCAGAACGGTGACTGGTGATCAGAACACCCTTTGTCAAAGGAGGGAGAGCGAATGGAGCAAATTTGGAGTTTTTGTTTGACAGATCTAAACTTAAGAACGGTGTACTTACACCCACATGCTGTGATTTCAGGGAAGTCTATCCTAGTGCTGCCCTTTGATGACGGCAACGCCGGAGGATAGAGCTTACCTTCGCAGATATGTGGTTATCCCTCAAGCTGGCAAATACCTTTGTAGGCACATTAGATAAGTCCTTTATTTTGTCATCACTCGATTCAATTGTCCATTTATGCTCTTCTATACTATGGATTTTGATGGAAGGAGAAGGCTTCTCACCAAAGAAATAAGAGACTCTTCAGATTTGTTCGAGTTTCGTACCAAGTGCGGTTGTTGACTAGTTTGGCACGTGAAAGGAGCAGCTTTATTAGAAAATAAAAGAAGGAGAGGTGGACACGTATCAAGCTGCAGGAAAATTGTGGGAGACATAAATGTGGCTTTATTGGCTTTTGTGTTTATCTCAGAAGGGATTTTAAATTGAAGTGACCACCACGGTCAGAAGGCTAGACTCGTTGCTTGATCGGCAACACTGTGAATTGCACCTTATAAATGGTGAGGACGAAATCTCCATTTTGCCTTCAGTGGACGTCGGAAGACTTCTTTGAGGGGCTCCTGTGAGGCACGTGCTTATTAGGAAAAATAAAGACTAGGCTGGGTCAAGGGATTTCCGGGCTTGTCAAAGATGTCCGACGTCCCCACGTGATTCAGTTTAGGGGTCGTGCGGATTAGACAAAATGCATCACGTCATGGTGAAATGGTGTCATCGTGCCACGTTATTGACAGCCATCTCTGTGCGTGGCCTTGACAATAAGTTGAATTTGAGGAATAATGTTAAACGTCAGGGTTTCGCATAAGGAAGACCCATCCTACCGAAGATTCAGGGTCCCATCGGCAGAGGGTCGTATCCTTGTTTTACTTTTCAGCTGTAGGAGTGATGGTGTCTTACGAACAACACTGGGCTTAAGCCATTAGGTTTCTCGAAGTATTTAGCCGAGATCCAGTTTCAGACCAAGGCCAACCACTCCCAGAATGAGCACGTTATATGAACGTGGTAGAAGTTGCTGAAAGGTGGTCAGAAGTCCGAGGAGTAACGGGAGCTGCAGGTTAAAGTGACAAGGCTGGTCGGGATAAGTCCGGGAAGATTAATTACCGAGTCTGAGCAGCAACAGGATGGCCGAGTTCTAACGTAGACGTTATCCTTACTTGAGTACCTGTCCGGGGTCCCTTTCCCTTGATCAGGTCCCTTCCCTCGGAGGTTATTCCGAAAAGGTTGTCACAGTGGGGAAAAGGTTCCAAAATAGTACCGGCAGACTGGCACAATGGGTTGTATCTTGTAGATGGAAGGGAATCAAGGCTAGTGGGAACGCCTTCACAATCAGCAAGTCCAGAAATGAAAAGGCCCAGGGTACTGGAGGAGAAAGGGAGGTCGGAAAGGTCTTCAAGTTTGGAGAGATCAGCTCAATCCGGAACACTCCATGGCAGTCACGCCTGAAGCTTGGATTTCTACCTCCAAGCCTGGATCTTTAGGCGAAGATGCCATCTTTAGTACCTGGAATTCAGGAAGATTGGTTGGGCGTCGAAGACTTGCATGGTTATTGCTGAAGATCCATAATAGGCAAGTCTTACTCTGTGTGTGAAATAATCTTGAGCCGGTTGAGGGACCCTCGAACGAACATGTCCGAGAACAGTTCCGGAATCATTTCCAAGACTCTGTTCGAGATCGGTTCCGGGATCATTTCTGAGGTCACGACTGACTCTTGTGGTCCTTTCCGTCTCGGACATGTCCGGTGGTCACTAAGGATCAGAAACTGTAATTTCCATCGGACTAAGGTAGAACCCGGCAGGGAGCATATGAGCGTCTCAACAGTCATTATGGAGACAACAAACACAAGTTACGAGTTCTACACATGATATCTAACAAAGGGAGCTTACCGCGGAAACCATCCCCGTTTGGGTGTGCATCCGGAGTTCACCATGGGCGGAGACGGGAAATATGGGGAAAGAAAGTCCGGGTTCCTAAAACCTCAGTGGCTTTCTAGTCAGGCCCTCTCCACCGGACACAGACTTCTGACCCCTGATGAAGTCATCCGGGATCTAGGCACTAGAAAGGATGGTTGTGGACTTTTGGTCGAGCCCTGCAAGGGTTGAGAATCGTTGTTCAGAAATCGTGGTTCATTGGGTAGACCCGGAAGCCTCGTGCTATCGGTAAACACATAAACCTCCTGCTCAGATGACCCCTAAGTGAGCTCGTGATATTAAACCATTACCTGCCTCACCCGGACAAATGAGATAAGTCTTTCTTTCTCTGTTTCTCTTCACTCTGATTAAATTACAGGAATTAGACACTTATAGTATGGATAGATATCTTATGAGAAAATCCATGGGAAATAATTTCGGGGTGTCAGACCCAAAGCGGTCACCCCAACAGAAGACAAAGACTAATAATTAATGGACTATTGTGCCCCTATGGGGCCTAATTTATGAAATCTTTGATAATCTCATTATTTCAAGAGTAAATGCTAGACACACTCTTCTATGCTTACTGACTCTTGATTGATGTTTGGGCTTACGAAAGAAGGTACCCGAAAATATTCGGCTAAATTTATCCGTCCATTTTCCTGGAACCAAATATGGGGAGCAGGTTTTTAAGCTCATAGTAGGAATGGGAGCTAATTCAACCTCGGTCTCATTTTGGTAATTCCCTCCCCTTTTTTGGATTTATTAATCTCTTTCCGTAGCACTTTTGCAGGAGCTTTTGTTCTTATTATGCAAACGGGTGGACCCCTGCCTCCGGGCAGAGGGATTGAAGACGATGAGGAGCATAACCTCGGTAAAAAATCACATTGATGAGGAGCATAACCTCGGTAAAAAATCACATTGATGAGGAGCATAACCTCGGTAAAAAATCACGTTGATGAGGAGCATAACCTCGGTAAAAAATCACATTGATGAGGAGCATAACCTCGGTAAAAAATCACATTGATGAGGAGCATAACCTTGGTAAAAAATCACAATGAAGATAATGAGGAGCATAACCTCGGTAAAAAATCAAGAGACGAATAAGGGCCTCGGTAAAAAACAACAAACCCGAAGAGGTGACCTCGTTAAAAACAGGGAAGAAGACGAGGATAAGGCCTGGAGAGAATCAGGACACCGAATAAGAAACCGGCATTTGGCTTTTCAGCCTTGATTCATTTTCACAGACTCTGTGCTCCCAGGACAAATCACTCCGACTGGCTATCCTCAGACCGGAGTGCTTTGGGGGGGGTAAGAGCTTGAATTATTGGTTATCGTTAACATTTCTCGATGACATTTTCGATAATTTCCGGACTAGATTAAAGGAAGAGGAGTAACAACCTCGTTAAAAAAAGGAAGAGGAGTAACAACCTCGTTAAAAAATGGGAGAGGAGTAATAACCTCGTAAAAAGTCCGATCTCGGACAAAGGACCTCCCCTCTTGGTAGAGGACCAAGGGGGTGAGGATAAAAGTCCAATTTCGGACAAAAGACCACCCCTCTCGGTAGAGGACCGGGGGTGATGAGGAAAGTCCGATCTCGGACAAAGGACCTCCCCTCTTGGTAGAGGACCAAGGGGTTGAGGATAAAAGTCCAATTTCGGACAAAAGACCACCCCTCTCGGTAGAGGACAGGGGGGTGATGAGGAAAGTCCGATCTCGGACAAAGGACCTCCCCTCTTGGTAGAGGACCAAGGGGGTGAGGATAAAAGTCCAATTTCGGACAAAAGACCACCCCTCTCGGTAGAGGACAGGGGGGTGATGAGGAAAGTCCGATCTCGGACAAAGGACCTCCCCTCTTGGTAGAGGACCAAGGGGGTGAGGATAAAAGTCCAATTTCGGACAAAAGACCACCCCTCTCGGTAGAGGACAGGGGGGTGATGAGGAAAGTCCGATCTCGGACAAAGGATCTCCCCTCTTGGTAGAGGACCAAGGGGGTGAGGATAAAAGTCCAATTTTGGACAAAGGATCTCCCCTCTTGGTAGAGGACCAAGGGGGTGAGGATAAAAGTCCAATTTTGGACAAAGGACCTCCCCTCCTGGTAGAGGACAGAGGGGTGATGAGGAAAGTCCGATCTCGGACAAAGGACCTCCCCTCCTGGTAGAGGACAGGGGGGTGATGAGGAAAGTCCGATCTCGGACAAAGGATCTCCCCTCTTGGTAGAGGACCAAGGGGGTGAGGATAAAAGTCCAATTTCGGACAAAAGACCACCCCTCTCGGTAGAGGACAGGGGGGTGATGAGGAAAGTCCGATCTCGGACAAAGGACCTCCCCTCTTGGTAGAGGACCAAGGGGGTGAGGATAAAAGTCCAATTTCGGACAAAAGACCACCCCTCTCGGTAGAGGACAGGGGGGTGATGAGGAAAGTCCGATCTCGGACAAAGGATCTCCCCTCTTGGTAGAGGACCAATGGGGTGAGGATAAAAGTCCAATTTTGGACAAAGGATCTCCCCTCTTGGTAGAGGACCAAGGGGGTGAGGATAGAAGTCCAATTTTGGACAAAGGACCTCCCCTCCTGGTAGAGGACAGGGGGGTGATGAGGAAAGTCCGATCTCGGACAAAGGATCTCCCCTCTTGGTAGAGGACCAAGGGGGTGAGGATAAAAGTCCAATTTTGGACAAAGGATCTCCCATCGGAATCATTGTCCGGGGAAGCATGATGCTAATGCTTGGCATGATGTTGTGCGGGCGTAATTTTACGATTTATGAAACATCCATTTCGGTGGTAATCCGAGGAAATTATTAGAGATTAATTTGGAATTCACGTTGTAAGGGCGTAACTTTCGTCAAAGAAGAAGATTTTATTAGATTTACTCAGAGGACACACGAACATGAAGACGAAGAGGACAGACAACCCCGAAGAAATACTATGCGTGGTAGTCATTTGATTACAAGTAATCCTAACACTGCAAAGAGGAATTGCCTAGAAACCTTAAAGGGATCATCCGCGCAAATTCCCAGCGCGGCTTGAACAGCTGGGCTCCCACGAGCCGTTGGGGAAAAATTTGGGTGCTGCACAGTTCCTGTAGGCTGGACAGGAACAGGTTGGTATGAAGCCAGAAGACACGCACCCCTGTACGACTAAAGCCGGAGATCGCACATCCGATAGAACCGCCGCGGAGAGCCGATGCTTCACGGCGGTGAACTTCTAAACCAAAACCATCCTTAATGGATTTGTGAATATGCTTCGTCGTGAAGACCGCACCGGGAATGAAGAACATTGTGAGAAAGTTTGAAGAGTTCAAATAGGATAAAAGGAAAAGATCCGATCTCCAGAAAGAGAATAAGAAGAGAGGAAAATCCACTCGAATGGGCAATCTGGAGACCAATGACCTTCTTGCAAAGGAAGTGACGAATAAATAGGAAGATAACGACAATCAATGCACACATGATTTGCGGGGTGTTAGGTGAGCCTAACTAATGGGGAATTTATGATGGAAATAAATTTCTGATTACTTGTCATAAATGGCCTGGAGTCATGTGGAACGACAGTCAAAGAGATGTTCAAGTTTTCACGGGACCAAAAGAGGGCATTATGCAAGTTAGATGAGGAATGGTCGATGAGTCAGTCGAATAACAGAGGTTTCATTAGGTAAATTCTCCGTACCTTTATACCAAAGATAGGAGAATTGGGGGGTAAGTGTTAAGGAAAATTCCTCCCCTACCCAAGGTGGGGCCGGATTTTCCCTCCAAGTGGGATTTCAGACACCGGAAAGGATTGGTCCCCGGACAATGAACTGGGTCGCAGGAAGCCTTCAACATTTATGAAACCAGTCAAATCAAGTCAGGGAAGATATGAGACGTCTACATGGAGCCCTGTGCTTGACAGGGGTAAAAGAGACATATAACACATAGGGGTATAAAAAGGGAGTATAGAAATTATTAAAGGGCAATTCATTTTTCTCTGAGATCCTCTCTCCCTCTCTCCTCTTCTTACAAACACTGGACTGACTTGATCGTCGGAGGAGGCTCCGCCGGCCACCCCCCGGCGGGTCTTTCCTGTTTTGCAGGACAGGGCGCGGATGAAGGGACGTCTATGATGATGCCACGTCACCGGCTCAAAAATATCATCAACAGTAAGCATTGCTGTCCCAACCCAGGTATGGTATTTTACTGAAGCTTCAAACTGGATGCCAACTAAGCGAAATATGGCAAGCCCCCTTAGAATAGGCAGAAGCAGCAAAGCCAGGCAGCAAACCAAACCGGGTTGCGACTCTTAAGTACTTGAATTGCCATCTGAAATACAGATGAAGCATCGATTAACATTGGTGAAATTTTTGGTTTTCAGTGCTCAACATATCAAGCACAGTACTTACAATTGCAGCTTCAGTGATTTAACTGGCATCAACTTCTTGAAATCATTAGAGATGTGGGCATAGAAAGTCCATGCTAAAACGAGGATAAATAGAAACACTGCCAGAATTTCAACACCAGATAAAACACCAATAAAACTGTTCACAACCAGTGGATTTGAGAAAGCTGAAGGTGAACTCCTTGCTTGCTGTTTATCATCCATATTAAGCAGGAGAAAAAAGAAAAAAAGAAAAAAAATCAGTGAATCAAATTTATGGCTGTGATGTTCTAGTAGTATATGAGAGATAATATTACCTGCTTCTTGGTTCCCTGGTCTTCAAATCCAAATAAACAAGTCCGATTATAGCCAGGGCAATTACAGGAAATGTATACACAGCAAAGTCAAGACCTGCAAAATATCCACTATGAATTAGTGTTAATAACATAATTATGTATCTTGAATGAAGGAATATTATATAACCCATAATAAGGGAAGGAGCTTTATATATTAAGAAGAATTTCTTGGCAGTAGGTAAAACCCATAAGGCCATACTATATTTTTCTGATGAAGTCCCAAGTATGTACCATAATATCCAAACACAGTAGTCCTAGCGCTCTCTTCAGCTCCTTTCCATTTCCTTGTCCACAGTTCTGTCGGCTTTAGAAGCCAAAGGGAAATCCAACCAGTGAATATTAGAATCATCAATGCTTTGAGAATAAGAAGAATGTCCTTCGCCATGTCCAGCCGTCTGCTAGCATGTTGCAGTGGTCAGTTTTTGAGTTCGATCTAGTATGGAAGGGGTCACTATATAAAGAAATTTGAAGAAAGATTTGAACCACAAGGAGATAAAGAGAGATTTAAGCTCATTGCTCCACCACAATTCCAAGAGTGCCTATGATCACTCTCATAATTTGGCAAATGATATACAGAGATTTCAGTACTATCACATGATTTTCTCCATTTTCGGTCGTGTCATGGCTTGCATGTCTCAAACGTGGGCAACATTGCTTTCTTAGCCACACGTACATTTTGTCTCTCCTTGTTTTACTTGTAGGTGAAGTTTGCTTCTTATGCTCTGTTTTTTCCTTTATTTTGATGTAAAATGATTTTCCTTGTAAAATATTTTTGACAAAATCATTTTTCAAAAAAATAATTTTTCCGAAAAATATTTTCCGACGTATGGCTCGTGTGAAAAAATACCGACGGCGGAAAACGGCATCTGACAACTGCTGCGAAAATTTGGCCGCCGTCGCCGAATTCCGGAGAACCAGATTTTGGCCAAACTGACTGAAATTTGACAAATACGGCTAGAATCTGGCAATTAAGTACTGCCAGATTCCGGTTATATCGCCAGAATCTGGTTTGCCAGAATTTGGCTACGGCAGCCGAATGTCGTCGAATTTCGTCACTGGCCAGATTCTGGCGGTTGACGTTATTGCCTGAATCTAGTGAGTTTCCCTGGATTCCAGCAATCAGATACCAAAATTCTAGACCATCGGCAGTAAATTCAGGCTACCAACAAACTCCAATGTTCAGCGATGGCAAATTCTTACAAACGAGCGTGCAAGAATGAAAAGTTTAAATTCGAAAAACAATTTACAGTTTTTATAAATCATTTTCCAAAAATTAAAGAAGCTTTTATGGTCAAACCGAAAATGATTTTCATTGACCATTATTTTTGTCCCAACCAAACACCAAAAAATGCCGAAAACGTTTTTCAGAAAATATTTTACGCCAAAACAAATGGAGCATTAGTTAAGTTTTAAGATTTTACTTCATTGTGAAGTATTTTGACCGACTCACTTATTTACAAGAATTAACACTTTCAGTCATTTATAAAAGAAGAGCAGTGAGAGGCAGGAACTTCGGGCAGTAGAGAAGAAATGAAAAGGAGAGGCAAAAACCTGAGTTGCAAAATACACGTTCACACTTGGTGTTTTCTCATGTGTGAGGTGCCGTACAACACTTAGAGAGAAAAAAAATAGAGTTTCTCTTTCTCTCTCTCTCTCCCTCTCTTTTTGTATATTTTTCTCTTTCGTAAGAGAGTGAGATTTGGCTTTATCGGAGTTTTTAGGTTTGAGTGTTTTTCTCTATACTACTCTTTGTACTCCACCTTTTGTTAGTGAATATTTTTTGCGTCGTCTCCGCCAGGGGATGTAGGCTTATTAAGCCGAACCATTTAAATCTTGGTGTCTTGTGTGATTGTGTTATTTACTGTTATGCTATTTTTTACTTCTTTGGTGATCCCTAAAATTAGTTTTGTAACAACAAACTGGTATCAGAGCTTGGATATTTATTTTGCCGTATGGCTACTGAAAATTTGAAGTAGAAAAGTTTGTTGGTTAGAATAGTTTCAGTCTTTGGCGTATCAAGATGTGGGCTTTGTTATGACAACAAGGCTTGTCGAAGATTTTAGAACCATCCGATGAAAGAATTGGTATTAAAGCAATTGAAGAAATTGGGGAATATGCGGAACTTAAAGAAAAAGCCCACAGTGCAATTTTGTTGTCCCTTTCAGATTGAGTTTTGAGAAAAGTTGCCAATGAAGAAATTGTTGCTGGACTTTGGAAGAGGCTGGAGAACTTGTACATGAAGAAGTCTCTCACTAACCGGTTGTATTTGAAGCAACGGTTATATACCATCAAGATGAAGGAAGACATTCCTCTTTGTGATCATCTTGATGAATTTAATAAAATTCTTATGGACTTGAAAAATATTGATGTTCAAGTAGATGATGAGGATCAAGCCTTGATTTTGTTGTGGTCACTACTAGATTTGTTTGATAATTTTGTTAATTCAATGTTGTACGGTAGAGATACCATCTCCTTAGCTGATGTTAAATCTACCTTGAATTCTATGGAGTTGAGGACAAGATTGAATGGGAAAGGTAGTGATAATCAGGCTGAGGGTTTATTTGTTAAAGGGCGTTTGGAAAATTCCTCTAATTTTAGAGGTCGTTCCAGACTCAGAAGGCCAATCCAAGTCCAAGAAGAATGTTCAGTGTTACTATTGCAAAAAGTATGGACACTATAAATCTGAGTGTCTGAAGCTGAAAAATAAAAAGGAAGGTAATAAGCTAAGTTCCTATTCTGTGGTTGGTGTTGTTGAAGAAAATTCTGAGGGTTCAAAATTTGTCCTTGGAGTTACCGTTTATGATGGTCGTTTTAGCGACAACTGGGTCCTTGATAATGCTTGTACACTTAATATCTCCTAAAAGGGATTGGTTTACTACCTATGAGTCAGTCAATGGTAGTTCAGTCTTGATGGGAAAATATGTTGTCTGCAAAATTGTTGTATGAGTACAATTAGAATAAGGATGCATGACGAGATCGCGAGAACTTTGAAAAATTTTCGACATATATATACCAGATTTGAAGAAAAATCTTATTTCTTTAGACACTTTAGACTCCCTTGGATACAAGTATTCCGATGAAGGTAGAGTCATTCGGGGTTAGCAAAAGTTCATTGTTTATGATGCAAGATAACAAGGTTGATGACCTCTATTTTCTTCAGGGTAGTACGGTGACATGTTCAGTTGATGTGTCTTCAGACACTACTTAGTTATGGCATATGTGGTTGGGTCATAGTAAGAAGGTGGAACTTCAGGTAGAAGATTCACAGAGGATGCAAGATGTCACTCAAGATCAGCCCATTATAGACAGCCATGGTTTCGATTTTGATGATGATGATTCATAAGAAGAGCAAGCGACTGGTATTGTGACGAGTAGATAGAGGAAACAGATTAAGCTACATCAGAGATATGGTTATGTAGATTTGGTAGAGAATGCACTTACTGTGGCAGAGGATACTATGGTTCAGGAGTCTTCAATTCTTTTAGAAGATGTCACAAGTAATGAGTCTGCATTTTGGGTTGTTGCCATGAATGAGGTAATTGAGTCTCTTCATAAGAAGCAGACATGAGATTTGTTGAAATTGCCAAAGGACTCGAAGACTGTCGGGTTGAGGAGATCGTATGGTTGGAACAATCTCCGGGACTGTGGTACAAGGGTTTTGTGTATTGTGGGCAATTTTCATATGGTTCTTTTGTTTATTTGTTGCTCTATATGGATGACATACTTATTGCTGTTAAAAGCATTTTGAGGTTAAGAGGTAGAAATCTTTTTTGGGTGATGAGTTTGAAATGAAAGATTTAGGTGGTGCAAAGAAAATCCTTGGGTTAGTGAGTACTTATGCACATTTCAGACTCTCAGCAATGTTAGCACCATAGAGTGAGGAGGAGGAGCGTTTCATGTTGCATGTACCTTACTCTAATGTAGTTAGGAGCTGCACTCGTCCAGATATTTCACAAGCAGCTAGTGTTATTAGTCCTTGCAACTTGCAAGGTTTACAAAGCGCTACAGTCTTTGGTTTATTCTTCGACAGATGCAGTTATATCATTTCCAGTGTCATTTAGTGTGTTGATTCAGATTGTGCTTGTCATCTAGTTGCGACACAGGGAGCTATCACATTGATGAAAATTGGTATGGTAGGAAATCTAGCAGATATGTTGACTAAGCCAGTTCCGATTCTCAGGTTCAAGCTTTGCTTGGACTTGATTGGTGTTTGTACCTTATGATTACCCTTAAGGTTTTGGAGGAGACGTCGTGAGGATATTTGCATTGAGAACTTGATGAAATTCAAGTCAAGGTGGAGATTTGTAGTGTAATGACTTGCCTTTCACAAGTCATGGTGGGCCCAGTCTTTTTTGACTTGTTTTTTCCTCACAAATATGGTTTCACCCGTAGCTTTACTTCTTGGAGAAGTTTCTTACCTTACTTTCATGGTGAAGACTTGACCACTCTATATTATAGAAACAACATTCGATCATTTTTGGTAGAAAGACAACAACTTCTTCATCGCAGCAGAGAAGACAGAAAAAAGAGAAGAAGAAATAGTGGATCTCACTTTGTAGATTCTTACTATTTGTGTTGGCCACACGGTGACTTAGAGAATTTAGAGTATTATCTATTTTGTATAATTCTCTTGCAAGTGAGAGTGAGATTTGAGTGTATTGAAGCTTTTGAGTTTGAGTGGTTTTATCTGTACTACTCTGTGTATTCCACCTTTTGTTAGTGAATATTCTTTTGGTCCTCTCCGCCAATGGATGTATGCTTATTAAGCCAAACCACTTAAATCTTGATGTCTTGTGTGATTGTGTTATTTTCTATTATGCTATTTTCTGCTTTATTGGGATCCCTAAAATTAGTTTTGTCACAATAAGGCTTAGGACCCAAGAGCTCTTCTATAATCTATCAACTCTATGTGGGCTAATAACTCATTAACTATTTCCTCGTAAAGGAAAGGGTTAATGTTAAGGCTTTTATATAAGCTAAGAGTAAGAGAATACAATCATGTTATTGCTTTTAGATAAGAGAATACAATCATGTAACAAAGGGTAAGAAATTTATGTGCTAGAACTAGAAGAGATATTGAAGAGTTCCAAGTCCTTGATGACATTCCAAGTAGAAAATAGTATTAGATTAAAAATGTACACGCTGAAATTCGAGTATTTGGTAGCCTAAATGACAATCAGATAAGCAGGCAATCTAGATAGACCGTTGAAAAAACTACAGCACATCTGCTAGCTGTAGTTTTTGTTTTACGGCATGTAAGCCAAATCCGTCCATTATTCCTAGTAAAGTTCTGCTTACAATTGGAAACGACACTATCTTGTGCAGTATATATATGTTGTAATTGGCGTAGAAAGTACTACAGTGAGAAGTTGAGGCAGTGGAAACTGAAGCATGGCTTCTTTTTCTCAGCACCCATCTGGAAACCCAGAGATTTCTGGTGGCATATGGATGCTACTGACTCTTTCATTGATTCAGGTCCACAGACCAAGACTCCAATATCAGATCCACCCGTTTCATTTGGAAAGTTGCCAAATATATCTGTTCAATTCACTTGTTAGAATCCATAAATACTTCCCTTAAATCCTGAGACTATAAGTAAAGCCATGGAAAATACAAGGAATACATAAAAGTACCATGAAAGTCGGGCCTTCCTCCAAAATGAATTTCATGTTCCTCCAGGGAACTCCCTGTTTCTCTGTCCATGGCTTTGCCTGGCTTTTGGGAGACTGGTGCAGGAATCTCATTCTTCAGCCTTCTCCTTCTCAAAACTATTGCCACTAAACTGCTGCATGTTAAAGCTATGAGAAAAGAAGATAAGAGAAGTAGATCAACCACCGAAGATGGAGTCTTTTCTTTGGAGACTTTAGAGGTCTTCTTTTGGGAGGGAACAAAGATATGATTGAAACAAATAAGAAAAACAAGAAACACGATGCAGGAGAATCCAGCCAAGGCAGCAATACAAAGGAAACTTTCGAGTCCATATATCGCATGATTCGAACATTTTGTGCTGAAGTGTACTGTTTGAAGCTGATCAGATGAGTCACTTAGAAGTTCTCTTGCTGTTGGATTAGCTTGCACTTCTTGGGTCACAAAAATTTTCAGTTTTAGATGCAACCCTTCACTTGACTGGTTCTGGAGCAGAGACGAGATTGAATTCAGCAGACATATGTCCTGAGACTTCTTAACAACAAATATAAGTTGCATTCTTGTGGGGAGTCTATATTTGCTGCTGTTTTGTGCTGAAGCAATTTCCAGCAAAATGCTCAGAAATGGAGTTATCCCGATTCCACCCGCTACCAGAAGTAGACTGTCATATCTGCAAAAAAGGATTTGTTATTAGTGTTGAAAATCTACCCTTAACATGTTAGTGCAGAAATTTAAAACAGAAAATTAAATGCTCGATCTTAAGGTGCGTTACTGAGTTGTTTTTTTTAAGAAGTTATTTGTCTTCACCAATCCTAATGAATTGATATGCACTAGGTTACAACAAACACTTCTCCATGATATAATAGAGCTTAGGAAAAACATGAGACTCGAATTTTACAAACTACAAAAGGTTTTGAGAGAGACAAAAGAAGAGATAAGTTTCTGTATATTAAAACAATGCTTCTCACTGTATTAAAGCATACACACAAGTACATACATCCAACATTAGTTTGATGTGAATTGGGCATTAAGATGCCAAATTTAATTTCTCTTTTTCTCATGTAGACTCTCTTCTTCCAAAGCTCTTTACCATTTCAAATAACTCTCAAACCATATATAATATATATAATTATACTAATTGTTGAAAACTCTTTTAACGAAACAAGATTTCTAGGCAATAGTGAACCGATGAGCATCTCAATAACCACTGAACAACTCCTATAAATAATCAAATAAAAAGTTTTAATATGGTATGATCATTTTCTACACCTTAGGAAGTCCATTGAGGCAGGTCCATAAGGGCCTTCAATTGCTACTGGTATGCAGTTTGTCTGATCAGCATCCGAGTCTACTTCAGCTTGTATCAACTCATAGAGAGAACTTGTCCACCGTCCTTCACATTTAACCATAACAGACAGCGAGTCACCGTCAACACTAGAGCTGGAGGTTATACTGAAGGGGTGCCATTGAGTTCTGGATATGCTTTGTATCTTCATGAATACCACACTTGTCGGGTTATACTTCAAACCTGCAATGAGTAGGGAAAATTAATTGCTTTATGTGAACTTCCAATCCTTCTCTACATGATTTTCTGATAACATAAAGGGACTACAGAAATAATTACTTGGATCCTTAGGCAGAATAAGTTCTATAGCCTTGGAAGGGAAGATTCGTGCCGAAAGAATGCAAGTTTCTGGTCTTGATTGTATGATTCGGAGTATCTTGTCAATGCCAAAGAGAAAAATCCCAGGGAAAACCATATAGAAGTGCCTATCTCCAGCATGAAACATGAAAAATACTAGGAAGACTATGTACAGATGGTGAGTGTAATAGAAGAGTTCAAACTTTTTCCTCCTTATCTGAGGAAGCGATGTAATCCAGATTACTAGCCCTGCCACGAGAGCAATCTCCCCAGCAAGGTATATCCTGCCTGTTTTCTGCCATTTCCATATCTGTTGTTCAAGAAACACAAGTCACAGAAAAAAAAAAAAAGGTATACAAGTTAGACTACAATATTACTAAATAGTACTGATGATTAAATTAGGCCACCTCCAGCAATGAAAGTTATAGTAGCTGTTAAAAAAACACAACTTTCTACTTTAACCACTGTTTATCCTATTTTCTCTCCAACAGTTCACTCTCTACTTTTTTTAAATATTATTTTTTAATCATTTTCTTTAATTTTTGTTTTCATTTCTCTCTCACTCTCCGGTCTCCCTCTCACTCTCCGGTCTCCCCCAACCCCAACCCACTGCACTACGACGAAGAAGAAGCACCCACCGCACCAAAGTAGCACTTCAATACCGCACCACTCAACCACCGGATCTGCGCCGTTCAACCACCGCACACACGACGGCGATCCACCCACGGCCAGAGCAATGAAACCACTGATCAGCACCGATCAAGACTGATCCACCGGAAAAAGGGCACAACTGAACCACAAAAAAAAAAGCCACAGAACCACCAAAATCTCCAGACGAGTCGAGGATTTGGCGGGCCCCGGCGGAATCCACCTCCAGCTTGGCGACCCATCCACCGGACGTCACCCAGGTCTCCCCCAACCCCAACCCACTGCACTACGACGAAGAAGAAGCACCCACCGCACCAGAGTAGCACTTCAATACCGCACCACTCAACCACCAGATCAGCGCCGTTCAACCACCGTACACACGACGTCGATCCACCCACGGCCAGAGCAACGGAACCACCGATCAGCACCGATCAAGACCGATCCATCGGAAAAAGGGCACAGCTGAACCACCAAAAAAAAAAAAGCCACAGAACCACCAAAATCTCCAGACGAGTTGAGGATCTGGCGGGCCCCGACGGAATCCACCTCCAGCTTCACTGGCGTCGACCCATCCACCGGACGTCACCCATCGTCGATCCATGGAAGATCGGGGCTCATACTGTTGCTTCCATTGTTAGATGAGGGACGGAGAGTGACAGAGAGGGACGGAGAGGGACGAAGAGCGATCGGAGAGGGAGAGAGGGAGAGAGAAAAAATTAATAAAAAAAGTCTAAACACATGAACAGTGAATAGCCAATGTTGGCTATTTATTGTTCATGTGTTTAGAAAAATGGTTAAAGTAACCATTCTGTTGGAGAAGAAGAAAAAGCAAAAAAAAAGTCAAATTTGACTATTTTGGCTAAAATAGCAACTATGTTGGAGATGGCCTTACTCTGTAAAACTAATGGTTGAAATGGACTAGGAATTTTGTATCCGAAATGGTCCCTAAAAATATAAATTAAATGGTTAAATTCACTAATTCCTATCCATTTAAGCTTTTGGAACGAGTATGGATTACCTCATCCTGGATGTGGTGGCTGACACCCCAGATGAAGAGGGTGCTTGCACCATGTAAAGTGGCAAAAGTAAGCATTGCTGTCCCAACCCAGGTATGGTATTTTACTGAAGCTTCAAACTGGATGCCAACTAAGCGAAATATGGCAAGCCCCCTTAGAATAGGCAGAAGCAGCAAAGCCAGGCAGACTTCTGCTAGCAAACCGAACCGGGTTGCGATTCTTAAGTACTTGAGTTGCCATCTGGAATACAGAAGAAGTATCGATTAACATTGGTGAAATTTTTGGTTTTCAGTGTTCAACATATCAAGCACAGTACTTACAATTGCAGCTTCAGTGATTTAACTGGCATCAACTTCTTGAAATCATTAGAGATGTGGGCATAGAAAGTCCATGCTAAAACGAGGATAAATAGAAACACTGCCAGAATTTCAACACCAGATAAAACACCAATAAAACTGTTTACAACCAGTGGATTTGAGAAAGCTGAAAGTGAACTCCTTGCTTGTCTGTTTATCATCCATATTATTAAGCAGGGGAAAAAGGAAAAAAAACAAAAAAAATCAATGAATCAAATTTATGGATGTGATTTTCTGGTAGTAGATGAGAGATAATATTACCTGCTTCTTGGTTCCCTGGTCTTCAAATCCAAGTAAACAACTCCGATCATAGCCAGGGCAATTACAGGAAATGTATACACAGCAAAGTCAAGACCTGCAAAATATCCACTATGAATTAGTGTTTATAACATAATTATGTATCTTGAATGAAGGAATATTATAAAACCCATATAAGGGAAGAAGCTTTATATATTAAGAATAATTTCTTGGCAGTAGGTAAAACCCATACTGTATTTTTTTAATGAAGTCCCAAGTATGTACCATAATATCCAAACAGAGTAGTCCTAGCGCTCTCTTCAGCTCCTTTCCATTTCCTTGTCCACAGTTCTGTTGGCTTTAGAAGCCAAAGGGAAATCCAACCAGTGAATATTAGAATCATCAATACTTTGAGAATAAGAAGAATGGCCTTCGCCATGTCTGTGATCTGCTAGCACGTTGCAGTGTTCAGTTTTTGAGTTCTAGTATGGAAGGGATCACTATATAAAGAAATTTGAAGAAAGATTGGAACCACAAGGAGATAAAGGGAGATAAAGGGAGATTTAAGCTCATAGCCCCACCACAATTCCAGGAGTGCCTATCACTCTCATCATTTGGCAAATGATATTCGGAGATTTCTGCAGTATCACATTATGTTCTCCATTTTCATCATTTCATTTTTCCACAATAAGAAGTTGACATTCTGGTTTAGATATGATCAAATTTTCTTATAGTTTGAAGGGTCACAAAGAGGCTCGCCGCCCTCCTTAAGAAAATGATCACGTCTCTTTCAAGACACAGCCAAACGTAAGTTCTTTTTGTTTTTTTGAACGATGCTCATATTTTTTAGGACAGAAGAGTAAATAAAGTAAAATCTCCTTAGCAAAAAATGAGAAATATTATCGGACGAGTAATGCTACTCTTCACACTCATTTTATTACTCTCACGGGCAGAGATGGAGGGAGGGAGGGCCGGTAGGGGCCATGCCCCTCCCCCCCCAATTTCTTGAAAGAAAAAAAATTATAAGGTTAAAAAATCAAAAAATTCTAAAACGGAGTATATTTTTAGCCTATTACCCTTCTCAACAATATAAAAGAAATGAAAATAGTAAACAACGATTGATTCCCGAGAAAATGAAGAAAAAAAAAATTATTGGAAGCTAAAGAGTGGGCAGCTTCTGCTATGACGTGGGTTCAAGGAAGCTGAAGAGTGGGCTTGTAGGCATAAGACGTTGGAAAAAGAAATTAATGGCGGAGCACTGGTTCGTTGGTTGCCTGGGAAAGGGACGAATTGTAGAGAAACAAGAGTGCTCGTGTGAAGTGTGCAAACCAAATGCTTGGGTGAAAAGTTGTGCAGAATTAATGGAGGGTAGGTGAGATATGAGTTTTCAAAAAAAAAAAAAAAATGGAGCAATAGGTGCCGGGAATATATATATTATATTAGCCTACGCTCCCTATTAACAAATTTTTTTGTCCTTGACCCCTGTTTATAAAAGTTTCTGACTCCGTCCCTGCTCACGGGAGATGCGAGTGCATGCCGGGAGAAATATTGGATTTCTCCAACCAAAAGCCATAACAGTGGAAATTGCGAATAGACATAGTACATATGTCATACATACGACATACAGCAGAAGATTCTATTCAAGTCTCAGATTGTTGTGAGCTTAGCCTTCTTTTACGACTACCTTTGTATTCTAGTAAATGGCCCCTGTATTAGAAAGTGGACTCGTGGTCCAACCACTGCTAAATGGCCTCCTTTTTACTTGTTCACATTATTCGATCTACTTTATTTCCTTTGGTTGGATGGAGATACAAAGCGAGTACACCAGAAAAGAACAGGGGATTCAGAAATGGATCTTAGAGTTTCACCATAGGTGAAACAAAATCAATGATATTGTCACAGACAGATGAAATATTGAACTTTACTTTGGATATAATCTTTTATGTGGACCGCAGGCGATAATAGTGTCAGATGGATTCTTTAGATGACTTGATAAATTAACTTAGGATCCAATGCTTGTACAGTGTAATACTAGAAAAGATAATCAAGGAAAGATAGGTTGTCATATTTATAGATGGAGCTCCTTATTGAGATTGTAGGATTGCTAGTGCACGACCCAGAGATTTTATAGATGGAGCTCATTATTAAGATTGTAGGATTGCTAGTGTCGAACCAGAGAAAAAGGTTAATCATATTTGTGCTATCACTTCAAAAAGAGTACTAGGAAAAAGCTTAAAATTGATTAGTTCTTTTGAGGTGATAGTGCAGACGTGGTTAACATTTTTTCCTGGGTCGTTACAACTAGGCTTTCTTATTCATTAACCAACATAGCCTTAAGTTTGTTAAGTTTGAAATGTTAGCAAATTCAATGTTAAAACATAATTGGTTGTAAGTTTTAGTCTAGATATAAGTCAGTGAAAAAGTTGATTCAAGACATGAGAAGTCAAATTTGTGTATGCTGTTACAATTGACATACACGGAGTAAAATGATTATAACTTTTGATTCTGAATTAGATGAAGACAAAATTGGTGGCGTTAGAAAGCTGACTCAAAATTATATGACTTTGTATTTCATGAAAAGTTTCAAATCCTAATGTTTACTGGGTTAAAATGAGCTATGGATAGAATATTGAAAATCTGGATCAGCTCGTGTGCAAACTCATCAGAACTAGTTTTTCCACAAAATGCCTCATTTGCAATCTCGTCCAGACGAGCTGCAGATCAGTTTTTGGCAGAATAGCTTGTATGTAACTCGTCTACAATCTCGTTCAACCAAGAACCAAAATCTGCAATTTTTGAGTAACCAACTTTAAGATTTTAGTGTTATTTTCTCAAGTCTATTTAAGGGCTTTTGGAACATAATTTTTCATGATATAAGAGGAAGTATTTTCAGGGAAAAAAAAGTGTATTTTTCTTCATATATTAAGAAAGAAAACTCATGTTTTTATGCTTTCAATTGTTTCTCTCTTTGAGTCTTTGTTGTAAATCACAACCTTTCATTAACAACAATTAAAGCCTATCGGAGTTCCAATAAAAGAGATCAAGTATAATAATTGTCCGTAAGTTCTGAAAGAACTACTGCAGTAGCGGGCAAGTGGGTTGCTTGTCTAGTACAAGGTTATGTCAATTATAAAGGTTTTGTAAGTATGAACATCTTGTAATTTATTATTCTTCTCTAAATGATTAATTTTTTGGGTTGGCTGCCCCGAACTTTTTTTACTTTAAAGAGTCACTCAAAAGGTTTCTACTTCGTCACCGAATTACTTGTGTTAATTGATTTATTGCTTTCATAATTTTTAGTGATTGTTTGTGTGCTGGTTAAATTTATAAATTTCGCATTATTTTGTAAACACCTATTCAATCTCTCTTTCTAGGTGTTGTTTGGAATCTTAGATTATTATTTTCAAAGTTGGTATCTAAAAAAAAAAAAAAAAAAATTGGTAGAACCACCCTATTACATGGAAAATGGCAATCGTAAATACAATACAGTATTGAAGACTGGTTTGTATTTCCCACTTGTTTTGTTCATTATACAATCGGTGTATATAGAGGAAAGAATTGACACAAGTGACAAAACATTGAAAAGTGGTTAGTGTTATGCATATTGGATGGGACAATCATCTTCCCTATTTTATTTGAAATATATAATATTTATTTTATTGTTAAGATTTAAAGTTGATATAGATATCTAATAAGGTATATAAAGTTAATATTAATACGTATAAGCATAAATAATCAGCATGGAGTACGTCATTAACAATATCAAAGTGCAAAGTGCAGAGAAGTTAACTAAATTTTAATTACAGTCAAGAAAAATAAACAAACAAGTCACTTCCTAATGTAAGGAAAACAGAAATTAGGAATTTGGTTCAGGAAATGATGATGGCTAACACTTGAGATGACATGATAGCATGACATCACTAGTAAAAATAATTATCATAGTCCTCAAATATCATAATTATCATTAACAATTGACGAATTTACCAAATTCAGCTGAAAACCTCCAAAATCAAGTTTGTAGCAAGCTCACCTCTGTTACAGTAAATCAGACGATTGTCAAAAACTTTCGTCTCTTCAGTAGAGTCGATTTCTCTCATCTCTTATTATTTTTCTGTTTTTTATTCCATTTTTGTGGAGTCAAACTTCCTTCGTCTCTTTCATGTTCCTCTTTTGTGTTCGGCGCCGAAGGATTTAGAAGTAGACGAGAAAAAAGCCGGTCGTTGAGGAAGTCAAGGCCGATAGAGGAGAAGCTGGTCGCCGAGGGTCCGGTGGATCTTGACTTGGGTCTGACAAAGGGGAAGCCGGAGAACAGGTTGGGTCCGGAGATAGGCCCAACGGCAAGGCCGGGTGTTACAATTGAGGCGATCCGAGGCACATCGTTAGGGATTAGGGTTCCGATGATTCTAGAAGCAGAGGAGGTCTGGCCGTTGAGGAAAAGCCAGTCATCGAAGAAGTTGGTCGCCAAGGAACTTGGGTCTGGAGAAGGAAAACGGGTCGGGTTCGATGGAGATCTAATATTCAATTTTGGTTTATTGGTTGAAAATTAGTTATTTTAAAACTAATAAAAATGATATTTATTTAAATGAGAGAATATTTAGTGAGTTTGGTATTTAGACCTTTGAAAAGTAGGTAACTAAAATAAGAAAAGTGAATTTTTTAGTCAAAATTTGCTTAAATTTTGACTAGTTTATTATGAATACTCTAAGCCCTTCGGTGTTCTTGGTCAAAGGTAGATGTGAACCACCCCTTGATATTTTTCCACTATTAATTATATAGATGATAGATCATTCTATTATAAAACCTTTTGACTCCTCATTCTACATCTCACTACAAAATCCATATATTTGGATTATTCGGAAAATAAAATAAAAAAGAAAAAAGAAAAGAAAGATATTTTCTAAAGTGATCATACTTTTGGACAGATTTCAGATAACCTTGTTAGTTTCTAGGACTAACTTACAGAGGAAACCATATTTTAAAACCTATGGTGGATAATTTATCTCCCAAAAACTTTGAACCGGAAGATAGAAACATCACTAAACTTCAATTATATTTATAACTACTATCCTCAAACTTCAAAATTTCTTAATTTAGTGATTTATCTTTCAATTTTTTTTAATTTTATCCATTCGTTAAGATTTTTCGTTAAATTTTAACGGAGTTGTGTCAAAATTTTCAAAATACTTTATTTTTTTTAGGAATAAAAAAAGAAAAAAAAATTAAAAATTTAGGTGTTGGTCATGATTTAATGAAATTTACAAAAATACTCACGTATGAATTTTTGAAAAAAAAAATTTATATATATATTTGAAAAGAAATTGGAGTATTTTGAGAATTTAACAAAAAATTATATCGGACGAGTGAAATTAAAAAGAAAATGAAAATATGGATATATTAAACTAAGAGTTTTTAAAGTTTAAGAGTTTAATTAACAAAAACGACAAGAATTCAAAAAAATTAAGTAAAGTTCATGATATTTTTATTAATAATTTTTGGGGGTGGAATGACGGCTCTACAGTTCATCCATTTAGCAGAGTTTAATCAACTTTTCCCATCAAATTTTCATTTCAAAAGCTCTCTAGGGCCGGCGTACATCATTTGCTCACTAATGTTCTATCACATTAACTAAAGCTCCTGCCTTTCATAATTAAAAATCCGACTCAATACTTATATATTAAGAATCCCACTGTACCATTAATTAATATATAGTATCTATGGTTACCCTTTTCATTCCTATTTTATAGTGAATGTGAAAGCGTGATGACGTGTGCATACAGGAATGAACATACGTGGCAATATTTATAGTGCAGGCTTACAGGGAAAGCACAAAATGAAGTCGTGGTGCTTGTCAAAACATAGTGATAATGGAGCACATATACGCATCAGCACAGCTGCACAATACATTGTTCCGATCCTATACATGCATGGATGCTCCTTATTGCTGGACAAAGGATTTCTTGCAGCTGAAGATACGAGCTGAAGATATGTAACGGGTTCGTTTGTTAACGCTTTTTAAAGGGTGTTTTTGTTTTTTGGTTGTGATGTGATATAAAAATTGAAATAATTTGAAGTAATTTGTGATTTAAGTTGTCTTTTATGTTAAAAAATAAAACACAATCATATAAAGCGTTTGGCAATGAACTCTCGTTAGTTAACTTCCAATTGGCTCTTCAAAAGTAACAAGGGAAGTGTTAGGGAAGAAATCTGATTTTGCCCAATGGACCAAGATCGTGGCCCATTAAGACTTGCCAAGACTGTCATATCCAACGGACTCGATAATTTGCCGTCACTACATAAAGATCAAAGAGGGTTAAAAGTTGACCTTATGACGACCATGAAGGAAGTCCCACGACTCCACGATCTCAAGTCGGTTAAAGACCGACTTGGCAACGATCGTGGAGAATATATCTCAGTCCCATGATCCGTACAAAAGGGAGGTGCCCCCACGATCTAAAGCCGGTTGAGGGTTGACTCTGCAATGATCGCGGAGTTCGAACCACGACGCCACGATCTCAAGTCGGTTAAAGATCGACTCGGCAACGATCGTGGAGAGTACACCTCAATCCCACGATCTGAGTAGTCGACAAGCACTCCGAATCTGACATGTGGTCCAATGGAAAAGTCGGACCGCTCTCGACACTCCCTTTATAAATACCTGACAACTAGACAGGTATAATTTAGATTGCCCACTGTGATTAAGAGTAATATACACTTGAGATAATACTGACAAAAGCGTCGGAGTGGGATTGTCGGGTTGCCCTCGACGTAGCTTTCTCTCTTGCAGGACAGTGGAGATAGGCTCATCCGGTTCATCAACTACCATACCAGAATCTGTTCTAACAGATTGGCGACATCTGTGGGAAACAACTAGCAAGTGTGCGTCGTTTACTACGCAAAAATACATCTGAAATGGTACGAACAAGAGCCACAGCTTCAGGAGCAAAAAACCCCCGCAACGAGGTGGGGGGTACATCTCATCAACATACGGCTGAGATGGAGGCTCGAATAACCCAAATGTCTAGAGACATGGAGGTCCTAACTCAGCAAAACATCTGTCTGTAGAAGCGGCTGGCGGATGAACGAGTTCCTGAAGTACCTGGAGGATATGAAGAAGGAGAAAGCAACACCCACGAGGAAGAAGACAGGGAAAGTAGAAGGCTCGCAGAAAGAACTCGACCTGAAAACCGATCTCGGCGAGTTGAAGGGACCGAAACCAAAAAAGAGCCTGCGAAGTATTACCAGTTTTCCATAGATGAGTGGACTCCTTTAAACTCTCCAATTAACGAGGTACTGATGGAAATCAAGAGGGACCCGTAGTACGAGAAGCCTTACCCGCTTCACAACAAATACGTGAAAGAAGAAAACAGAAACAAATACTGCGTGTTCCATGATGCACGAGGCCATGTCACCGAGGATTGTAGAAATCTCAGAATCTTGATAGAGAAGTTCATCAAAAACGGAAAACTACTCCGTTTTATTGCTGACAACCAAGGCCAGCCTCGGCAGAATCAGGGGTCTCGGAAGCATCAAGACAAAGAGCAAAGACACAGAGATCGCTCCCCTCAGAAGCACCGGGAAGTTCGCCGAGACAGAAGGAGGGAGGAACCCTGTCGGGAAGAGCCTCGACGGAATAGAAACAGAAGCAACAGCATAGGCACACGGGGTCGTGACCCATGTAATGAACCAGTTATCGCCGATATCCGAACCATATTCGGGGGCTTCGGTGGAGGAGGAGAAACGAGTGCAGATAGAAAGGCCTACGCTCGGCACCAGAAGTATCAAGAGATTATGACTGTAATGAGACCCCACAAATCCCACCTAAGGGAGTCCATGGTGGTGGGGTTTTCAGATGAAGATTATGCGGGAGTTTCACTTCTTCGTACCGATGCGATCGTGGTTACGTTGCAGGTAGCTAACCACCGATTGTTCATCGATAATGGGAGCTCGGCTGATATCCTATATTGGTCGGCCTTTCAACACATGGCAATTAGCCCGGAAAAGGTTATCTCGGCTGCCTGCGCTTTGGTGGGGTTCGCCGGGGAGCAAGTCCAGCCAGTCGGTTCTATCGAACTCCCAGTAACGGCCGGAGATTATCCGGTCACAAAAACTATCATGGTTAAGTTTCTACTGATCGATAGACCCTCGGCCTACAATGCGATCCTTGGAAGGACAGCCCTCAACGATCTGAAGGCAATTACTTCCACATCACATCTGAAGATCAAATTCCCGATCGAGAGAAGGGTTGGGGAAGTAAGGGGAGAGCAGGGCGTGGCACGCCAGTGCTACAACATAACGATGAAAGGAACCCCTTTCACGGGGTAATGGCGGGGAAAAAGGCGAGCAATAGCAATTATAGCCAAGAGAGCCAACCGAGGAGATGGAAGAATTTGAAGTAGGGGGTAAAGAGAGAAGGGTAAGGGTCGGGTCTCTGTTATCTCCGGAGATCAAAGAATCCTTGGTAGCTTTCCTTCGAAGTAACACTGACGTGTTCGCCTGGTGCCATGACGATATGCCAGGAATTGATCCTTCGGTAATTTTGCATAGGCTAAATGTCGACCCAAACTAACGACCCGTCAAGCAAAAAAGAAGAAGCTTTGCTCCAGAAAGAAACCAAGCCATACATGAAGAAGTGGAGAGACTATTGAAAGCCAGTTTCATCCGAGAGGTGGACTACCCTCAAAGGCTGGCCAATGTTGTCTTAGTGAAAAAGTCAAGCGGGAAATGGAGAATGTGCGTGGATTTCACCAACCTCAACAAGGCATGCCCAAAAGATAGTTTCTCTCTCCTGCGGATGGATGTCCTAATCGACTCCACCTCGGGGCATGAGCTCCTATGTTTTATGGATGCATTCTCGGGTTATAACTAGATCCACATGAGCGAGTTCGATGAAGAGAAAACTTCTTTCATCACTGACCGAGGGTTATATTGTTACAATATGATGCCCTTTGGTTTGAAGAATGCGAGGGCAACCTACCAAAGGCTGGTCAACAGAATGTTCAGTGACCAGATCAGGAGAAATGTAGAAGTATATGTGGATGACATGCTGGTGAAGAGTCGGAAAGCGATCAGCCATCTGGCTGATCTCGAAGAAACTTTCAACACACGAAGAAGATATCAGATGAAGTTGAACCCGGCGAAATGTGCTTTCGGCGTCTCATCAGGAAAGTTCCTGGGATTCATGGTTTCGAGTAAAGGGATCGAACCAAATCCGGAGAAAATTCTGGCTGTGCTGGAAATGCAAGCTCCCTGTACAACAAAACAACTGCAACAATTGACCGGGAGGATTGCAGCCTTGAACCGGTTCATTTCTCGATCAATGGACAAATGCTTACCCTTCTTCAAGATACTTCGAAAGACATTTGTTTGGAGCAACGAGTGCGAAGAGGCTTTTTGCCAGCTAAAAGATTACCTAGCAAACCCACCACTCCTAAGCTCGCCAGAAGAAGGGGAAATTCTCTACCTATACTTAGCAGTATCGCCGTCAACTGTCAGCTCGGTTCTAGTCCGAGAAGAGTCCGAAGTGCAAAAACCAATATATTTCACTAGCAGGGCGCTACACGGAGCCGAAGGAAGGTATCCCCGGATTGAGAAGTTGGCCTTCGCCCTCATCACTTCAGCTCGGAGGTTGAGACCATACTTCCAAGAACATGTTGTAAAGGTGCTTACAGAGTATCCTTTGAAGAAAGTACTGCAAAAGCCCGACCTCTCGGGTAGGTTGATAAATTGGGCCGTGGAACTCGGAGAAATCGACCTAGAATTCTACCCAAGAACCACCATCAAGGCTCAAGTTCTGGCAGACTTTATTGCAGAATTCAGTAACCTTCCCGAAAGTCAAGAAATGCCCGACAAAGAAGCGTGGGTAGCATATGTCGATGGGTCATCCATGAAGTCCCGGAGCGGAGCCAGGGTAGCCTTGATAACACCAGATAAGGAGGAAATTGCAGTGGCATTAAAGTTAGATTTTCAGACCACAAACAATGAGGCAGAATATGAAGCAGTAATAGCAGGTCTCAGCCTAGCAGAAAATCTCGGGGCAAAAAACCTTGAAGTACGAAGCGACTCGCAGGTGGTGGTCGGCCACATCCAAGGTGGATCTGAAGCTAAAGGGGAAAAAATGATAAAATACCTTGCTAAGGTTTTGAGATTCTGGGACCGCTTCGAGTGGGTGGTGGTCACTCAAATCCCAAGAACCGAAAACGAACGAGTTGATGCACTAACCCGACTAGGGTCGGCAACGGATGAAAAGATTTCAGCCTCAAAACACTGGGTAATTGTCCTGGACAAGCCTTCTGTGGATGACCATGGATCGGTGATGCAAATCAATGATGCCTATGTAACTCCCCAGTGGGCAAGAAGTGTGGTTGAATATCTGAAGAACGAGCAACTGCCGGATGATAAAAGGGAAGCTCGGAAAATCAGGTTGCAGTCAGCACGGTATACTCTAATTGGTGAAATCCTATATCGCTGAGCCTTACACTCCCCCTCCTAAAATGCCTTTCAACGACTGAGGCCGAGTATGTATTGAAAGAAATTCACGAGGGAGTCTGCGGCAGTCACTCGGGTTGTAATATCCCAGATTTATTAGACATAATAATAGTAATAATATATATATATATATATAAAACTTATTAAGTAAGTAACTTACTCAATAAGAAGAAGAAGAAGAAAAAAAAAGTCTACAACTTGCACGGCAAGTTGTTTTCTCTTTTATTTATTTTCTTCTCTTTCTTTTCTCATCATCTTCTTTCTTCTTTTAGTTCTTTCTTCTTCTTTCTTCCTTCCTCTTCTGTTCTTCTTCTCGCCAGACCCATCAAGAAATTGAGAGAGAAAGAGAGTGAGCTGAGAGCTGAGAGATGAGGGAGAGATGCAGACGGGAGAGAGAGAACCCGAGAGAGATTGAGTGGAAGAGAGACGAAGCGGGAAGAGGCCGTGACCCGTCGACCCAGGTGTGCAATACCGGTGGCCAAAACCAAAAACCGGCGAGGCAGTGCGATTCCGGTGGAGCTCAAGCCGATTTTCGGCCGATCGTGGAGGACCCGAGTGACCAAGACCCGTGCGACCCACCAGCCAAACCCAACGGATTCGGGAGAAACCGTGCGACCCGAACCTTCCGGAGGTCCGATTCTCCATGTCCGGCAGCCAGACGCCGATTTTCGGCGGGCTAAGGCGATTTTTCCGGCCGATCCACGAAGACCCGAAGCCCCTAATCCAAAACCCGACCCGGTGACCCGTCAGACCCGAGAGGAGAACCTGGTTCTTCCTGTGCATTTTTCCGGCGACTTTTCCGGCGGAATCAGTGGCTTTTCCGGTGGATTTTCTATGAAAATCCTTGGGGTAATTTCTTATAGCCTATGATGTTTTATTTTTAGGGGTTGATTTGCTTATTATGGAATTAGGATTTGATTAATTTGGGGCTTTTCAAACGATTGTGTTTAAATAGGTTGATTGGGTGTTTGTGGTATTTTGTTTTCTGTTCTTGGCTGATTCAGTGGGTGTATGAGTGCTTTGGCAGATTTGAGTTCTTGTGTGTCTTAATCGATTAAGTAGTGTTTGGATTTATGATGCTTTTGGACAAATGGTTTTGAGGTTAAAATTGTCTCTGTTGTGACTGTGATGGACTGATTGGAGGTGTTCGACCATGCTTTAATTTTGGGTAGACTCTCCTAATTTGGCAGTGTGTGTAGTTGTTAGACTTGTAATATTTCATGTTGAACTTTAGTTGCTGGAATTATTTTGAGATGTTTTATTTGGAGTAGCTGAGTGGGTGTGTTTTACTGTGGAGGATTTTCTGTGTTGAGGTGCTGGCCGGTTAGTGTTGGTGTGTTCACTGTGGAGGGCTGTGAGTATGGACTGATGTTTGGGTGGATTTTTTTTATGAGTTCGGTTTAATATTGGTTGGTTTGAATTATGGAGTTTTGGACTATGGATTTGATGATTTAAGAAAGTTCATTTTTTGGGATTTATGTGAATATGCCAAATGATTTCTTGCTTCTTATAGGTTGGAATTGCTAACTATTGAGGATTTAGTTCACTAAGATAGTGATGTTAGTTAGATTACTCTGATTTTCAAGAAAAGTCATAAGCTATAATTTCAGATATCTGTGGTAATTTGGATAGAGACTTTGTATTAATAGAAAGTATCTGAATAATTATGATTATGCAGTATGTAGGATGTTATATAGGATATTTCGAATTTTAGAATATTCTTCTAAGCTTCTTCTTTCAATTTATTAGGTAAAAGCTCGATCCCGATGCTAATGGAAAGTCCAGGTCAGGGGATACAACACCGAAAAACAACCAACAAGATTTTATTATAAATCTTTTGAAAAAGTGTTGGAGAATTTTACAAAGCGTTGCTCATGTGATTTTTAATGCCAAGCTTTATTACTCATATGATATTGTTCAAGACTTTTGAGCATAAATCACAGTTTTGGTTAAGAGCATTTTTAAGAATTATGATTTATGCATAATTATAGTTAAGACTAAGAGCATTTCAAAATTATGAATTATGCATACTCACATATATGATTAAGAGCATTCTAAAGTTATGATTTATGCATAATTACAGATATGATCAAAAGCATTTCAAAGTTATGAATTATGCATACTTACAATGATGAAAAAGAGAGCATTTGAAAGTTATGACTATTGAGCATTCCAAAGTATATGACTCTATTCATGAATACAGTTTTGAAAGAAAAGATAATCTAAAGTGTTAAATTCTGCACATGACTATAGTTATGAAAGCGGCTCTTACAGTTTTAAAGTAAAGTATACAGTTATAGCAGAGCCTACAATATTACAGAAATAGTTCATGTGCAGTAATTGTTTAACCCTGAGGCACTATTACAGTTAGGTCGGTACCGCATAGGGTAGCATGGCAAACATACCGTAAGTCGGTGTGTGCTACCAGCCGGGGTTGGCCTTCACCTAGGGAAGATCCCCAACCCGGATGACTCTCCTCTGTGACGACAGACTGAGTCCATAGGTCCTTGGGACAAAAGCCAACGTGCTCCGCTCACGGGTAACAGCGGTGTAGAGTCTATAAGGGGTTGAACCACAGATAAAGGATTAAAGAGAAAACATATAAAAGAAATTTACTGGATCATTATAAGATTTGTTTAATTATCATTTTGTTATTCTGCATAAACTGTTATTCATATTCCTCATTCATTACTTACTTATCAATAAAAATATTCCTCATTCATTAGTTCATAAAATCTGTTTCGTTATAGATATTTCATATGCTTATGCCTCCAGTCTTGAAACAATACATTTCATTTCATGAATCATGCTTTAACATGTGTTTTCTTATAAAACATAAACAGCCTAGCATATCACTTCTCAGACAATTTTCATAACTTGAATCTCCAACTTATACTCAATCTAAAATCTCATAACATATTCATACTTCTAAACATCATTGTAATTTTTAATACATTCAAAAAACACTTAAATCATCTAAAATAAATTAAAATCAACATGCTATTGGGTTAGGTTGTAAATCAATTTATATTATGCAATTCATCATATGTGAAATTAATTCTTAACAGTGAGTAGAATAAATCTGTCATTATGTCAATGACTAAAGAGTAAGTCAAGAAGGTTTTACAGCATGTTTTATTTTCCTGGTGTTGTATTTTCCTTACTGAGTTGTTGAACTCACCCCTTTTTCCTCCACCCCTTTCCAGATGACAACAGTAAGACGAAGTCTTTTCCTTGTAAGGGCGTAGACCTCGCTAAGAGCAATAGTTCGTGATGAACCGGCCAAACCCTAGTATTGTATAGTATGTTTTGTTCTGTTTGAAAAGTTCATGACCTTGTAAAGAATTATTAATAGAAAGGTTTAATAAAATAGGAGATTTAAAATTTATATGTTGTAAATGCACGCTTCCATTTAAAATGTTTGTTTTTAGCATTCTAGTTCGCGTTTCCCTTATATCCCAAAACGGGGGCGTGACACGGGTGGTAGAATGTTAGCGCACAAGGCTGTGCGAGCTGGCTACTATTGGCCAACAATGAATCGGGAGTCGATGGAGATGTGACAAATGCCAAAGGTTTGCAAAGTTACACACCAACCCCCAAGCAGAACTTAGCTCGGTCAATTCACCATTGCCATTTGCCCAATAGGGGGTTGACATTGTAGGGCCCATGCCTACAGGAAAAGGGAATTGTAGATTTCTAGTGGTCGCAGTAGATTACTTCACCAAATGGGCATAAGCGGGGCCTTTAATGACTATCACAACCGGGGCAATCAAAAATTTCTTTTGGAAGGCGATCGTATGTAGATTCGGGATACCTTACGCCTTGGTAATTGACAATGGAACGCAATTTGACTGCAAACCATTCCGGGAATGGTGTGCCAAGCTCAAAATCCGAGATTTTTTCCCATCGGTATATCACCCTCAGTCAAATGGGCAGGTCGAAGCAACAAACAAAACTCTGGTGAAGATATTAAAGAAGAAACTCCCAAAGCGTAAGGGAGGATGGATGGAATATTTGCAGGAAGTCATGTGGTCGTACCGAACAACAACCAGCTCGCCAACTTTCGAAACTCCCTACTCGTTAGCATTCGGAGTTGAAGTTGTGATCCTTGTCGAAATAGGTTCCCCGGCCTTTCGCATTCAACATTATAATCCCGGATTCAACAGTGAAGGATTAAAGCTGCACCTTGATCTTCTGGAAGAAAAGCGAGATGAAGCAAGAGTCAGAACTTCTGCTTAAAAAGCAAAAGCAGCTCGGTATTATAACAAAAAAGTAATGCCCCGATCGTTCAATACTGGTGACTGGGTGCTTCGGAGGAAAACTTCAGCAGCTAAAAAACCCCACATAAGGGAAATTGGGGCCAGTCTGGGAAGGACCATTCCGAGTTATCAAAATCAACCCAAAGGGAGCATACCATCTTGAAGACACAAACAGGAAGAAGCTGGAACGACCGTGGAATGTTGAGCATCTCCGAAAATATTATATGTAATATGCTTGTTTTATAACTTCTTCATTTATCAATGAAATGCATATTCAAACAGCATATTACATCCATAAACAACATTCGCGAATTACATGACTCGAATCACGTTAAGGGGATTCGAGCCGAGACTTGAATCACGTTGAGGGGATTCAAGTCCGAAAAATTACATGGCTCGAATCACGTTGAGGGGATTCGAGCCATGACTTGAATCACGTTGAGGGGATTCAAGTCGGAAAAATTACATGACTCGAATCACGTTGAGAGGATTCGAGCCGAGACTTGAATCACGTTGAAGGGATTCGAGCCGAGACTTGAATCACGTTGAGGGGATTCAAGTCGGAAAACGTCCGAGACTTGGGCCACATTGAGAGGGTTCAAATCGGAAAAGTTCTAAGTATAAAACTTAAACGATACTAGATACACCAAAATCTACACTTAGCCAAACTTAAACGGTACTAGTACCACATATATAACAAAAAAGGATTGGGGGGTAACAAAAGGTACAACACCAGCATAAATTTTGTGCAAAAATGTCAAATGTCATGAAAATGCAAAGTCTTACAAAAACGCCGAAGCTCTACGAAAAAAAAAAAAAACTAGCTAAGGTTTCTCGGTATCCAGTTCTCCGGAAACTTAAGCAGCATAAGCTTCAATATCAACGGCCTCAGTCGAAGCGTTTAAATTCGCCGGCTCAGTAACCTCACCAACAGGTTCGGCATCATCACCAACCCAATCCGGGACATCGGGAATCAAGTCCCGGCCTATTCCTCTCATTTCTAAGATAGCTTGCTCGGGAACGTCCATAAAGTCGGTATAGTTCAGCTCGGCAAAATTTGGAGAAGGCTTCAAAGGGTTAAGCACGAATTCTTTAAGTGAATCAAAACCACGCCTAAATCTGTTAACCAAGGTTTGGTCTCGAACCTTGGTAAATGCCAGAATTTGACTATGAAACCGATCTGCCCTCGCTTTGTAGCAAGTGGCCTTCGATTTATAGTGCTTGGACTTCTTCCGAAGCTCGTGACACTTGGATTTCGCCTCTTGTAAATCTGCCCGAGCTATTTGAGAACCCGATTCGACCTCTTTTAGCTTCTCCTCAGCAGCTTTTCGAGCTTCTTCGGCACTCCGCTGAGCTTGTTCGGCGACTTTCCTTTGTGCTGTCGCAGCACTCATATCGGCCCGCAGAGTTGTATTACTGCACGATGTAGCCGAATACTTCGCCTCGACATTGTCAGTGTGAGTCTTAAGTGCGAACATCTCGTGAGTCCTCGCATCCAGCTGGGCGGATAATCCTCGACTGGTTTCCTCGGCCGCATTTCGCCTGAGCTCGGCGTCAGCAACTAACTCATCATGTCTGGCCAATTCCGACTCTCGCTCGGCAAGAAGCTTATTAAGCCTGGCCACCTCCGAGTCAAGGGATTGTCTCCGAGCCAGCTCGAGCTCAAGCTCAGAAATCCGATGCTGAAGTCCGGCTATGACCGGAACCTGGTCCAGGTGGAAAGTCTTGTGCTGGTCGAACAGGGCAAGGGTGTCCACCAATTGCTGCGGAGCAAGGAAAAGGTTAAAAATAAGAATAAAAAGGGGGGAAAGAAATCAAAATAAACTCACCATGGTCTGAAGTCGGACCAATGCAGCAATCATATCCTCAGCAGGAATACACCCAGCGGTAATTTGCCCTAAGTAATCGACCGGGATCAAAGCCCGTATTGCATCCATAATCGGCCCAGCCAAGCGCTCTTCCAGTGAGGCCTCGTCATATTCGTATTCCCAAGCTGGCCTAAAAAACCCGATGGAATCGTAAGTAGACACTGTCGTTGGCTCGACCTGATCGGTCCTCAGGTTAACAAAGGGCCTGCTAGAACTTGGCTCTGCTTCCTCGACCACATTACAAACTGAGGGCTCGGTACTTACCCTGACGCCCACGCTATCAGCTTCGGCCCGGATGGATCCAGCATCATCACCGACTTCAGCGGCCACTGCTGGCTGCTACATTTGAAGGGTCTCGACCTTGGTTTCTACTTGTGCACTTAGCAACTCGGGTAAGGCCGAACCACTTTCAGGGAGGGCGGTCTGAGCCACTTCCTCCCCAGTCATGGACGTAAGAGTCACATCTTGGCCCGTAGGTTGCGCGCTGAGTACATCCTCATCACAAAGCACTGGTACTTCGCCTGGTGATGGATGATGAGTCGCAGCCTCCTCCTTGGCATTCTGAAGTAAGTGTTCGAAGGTGATCATCGACAAGGGTTCGGCGTGAATGGGAATACCCTTAACCGCTGAACCAATTGATTTGAGGTACGATCGTGCAGCCTCAGTCCTTGGTTTTTTCTTAACAGGCTCCCCTTTAGGCTCTTTGCCCAACTGAGGTCTTTCTTGGGAAACCTTTGATTTTCCCACCGACTTCTCGGCAGCCTTCAGCTCGGCAGTTTTCTTCTCAGCGGCTTTTTTCTCGGCCGCTTTCTTGGCTTTGGCTTCCTGCTCGGCACCGATCCGTTGGGCATCAACAAGGAGTTTCTTGACAATTTTTGGAGCCTTTTCATGCTCCTTAGACTTCTTCGGTCCCTCGGGAACCTTTTCCTTACCCTTCCGGGTAGCAAGCACGGGATCTTCCTTTGGTTTCTGGGATTTACCCTTCCTCACCTTCAAGAAGGGAAGATCGGAAATAGGGATGTCATAACCAAGAATATTTCGCATATTCTCATTTGTCACGAGGTGGTCGAAATCGAGCACCACCGGCGCCTTTTCGGCGGGCGTAGCCTTTTCAAAGGCAAGCATGGCGTCGACATTATCGGCCTGCTCATCAGTCAGCTCAGGGGCTTCTGCAGCCCCAACTCTCATACGGGCCCATTGCCGGGGTACCCTTCGGTCCTGGGACGTTGAGGACTCGGCTCTCTCCCACTAGCCAGAAACTCTAAAGATTTGCTCCTTCCATTCTTTGTTGTTAGAATATCTCCAAGCCAGATGGATGAAGGGCGGTTTCTCGCGGATAGTAAACTCTGCCGTGACATCTCTTCGGAAGCTAGCTCGGTAAATGGTGAGGAACTCGGCTACAGACATCCTTTTCTAAAGCTTGATCCTCCAAAGGACGA
The DNA here is from genome assembly GCA_028654335.1 of Alnus rubra. NCBI lineage: Eukaryota > Viridiplantae > Streptophyta > Magnoliopsida > Fagales > Betulaceae > Alnus > Alnus rubra. The sequence goes on along the minus strand of JAJPGS010001929.1, from coordinate 12,085 downwards.
AAGAAGCAAACAGGTATCTCCATCCATTCGGTTTTATCTGAGATGGAGCCAACCCCAGCTACACTAGCAGTTCCCAGGCAATCCCAGTGAAAGGGAATTGAAATCCTGCCATCAGCATTCGCTCGGTAATTGCCACGTCACCACCCGCGATGGAAAGTTGGTCGGGCTCCTGAAAGTGGAGAGTCACGGAGTCCGGGATATTATAGCTCCGGCGGAGGCGACCTTCCTCAGAAGCCGGAATCAAAGACCTAAACCTATTCTCATGAGGAACGAGATTCGGGCCGCCACCAACAGGAGCACCATCAGAATCAGAAGCCATGAAAGTCGATCAAAGGTTTGAAGAAGATCGGTCAACAGTTTGAAGGAGATCGGTCAAAAGCCTGAAGGAGATCGGTGAAAAGTTTGAAGGAGATCGGTTAAAAGCCCGAAGGAGATCGGTCAGCTGTTTGAAGAGAACCGGGAAACAGTGTCTAGTTGTGAGGTATTTATAAAGGGAGTGTCGAGAGCGGTCCGGCTTTTCCATTGGACCACGTGTCAGATCCGGAGTGCTTGTCGACTACTCGGATCGTGGGATTGAGGTGTACTCTCCACGATCGTTGCCGAGTCAGCCTTTAACCGACTTGAGATCGTGGCGTCGTGGTTCAAACTCCGCGATCATTACGGAGTCAACCCTCAACCGGCTTTAGATCGTTGGGGCATGTGACGTCCCACATCGCCTGGGAATGAGGATGTGCTTATATGTATAAATACACTTTATGACAAAACACGTTTTAAAGCCGTGATGGTCATAAACCTATCAGAACTCTGCAGTTAAGCGTGTTTCTGCGAAAGCAATCCCAGGATGGGTGACCTCTTGGAAAGTCTGGTTTGGGGAGCCAAAAGCGGACAATATTGTGTCATTGGGGATGGGTCGTTACAAATGGTATCAGAGCCATTGCCCAGCCTGAGATGGTGGGAGTGTGCACAAGCCCAATGAGGGACGCCAGCGGGGACGCTGGGTCCAAAGAGGGGGTGATTGTGACGTCCCACATCGCCTGTGAATGAAGATGTGCTTATATGTATAAATGCACCATTTATGACACAACGCGTTTTAAAGCCGTGATAGTCATAAACCTATCAGAACACTGCAGTTTAGCGTGTTTCTGCGAGAGCAATCCCAGGATGGGTGACCTCCTAGGAAGTCTGGTTTGGGGAGCCAAAAACGAAAAATATTGTGTTATTAGGGATGGGTCGTTACAGGGCACCTCCCTTTTGTGCGAATCATGGGACTAAGATATATTATCCACAATCGTTGCCAACCGACTTGAGATCGTGGAGTCGTGGGACTTCCTTCATGGTCGTCATAAGGTCGGCTTTTAACCCTCCTTGATCTTTATGTAGTGACGGCAAATTACCGAGTCCCACGACTCCACGATCTCAAGTCGGTTAAAGACCGACTTGGCAACGATCGTGGAGAATATATCTCAGTCCCATGATCCGCACAAAAGGGAGGTGCCCCCACGATCTAAAGCCAGTTAAGGGTTGACTCCGCAATGATCGCGAAGTTCGAACCACGACGCCACGATCTCAAGTCGGTTAAAGATCGACTCGGCAACGATCGTGGAGAGTACACCTCAATCCCACGATCCGAGTAGTCGACAAGCACTCCGAATCTGACACGTGGTCCAATGGAAAAGCCGGAACGGTCTCGACACTCCCTTTATAAATACCTCACAACTAGACATGTATAATTTATATTGCTCACTGTGATTAAGAGTAATATACACTTGAGATAATACGAACCAAACGAGGCATAAGTGTGGAAGGAAACTATGGGAGAGACTATCCTTTCTACACAACCTCGGTAGGTGTTCGACAATTTGCCTAGCTGGAGTTCCCTTCCTTAGTTAATTTTGTAGGTGAGCGAATTACACCCTTACTTTCTTTCTTAGCATTGATTCATTTCCTTAACACTCCCCCTCAAAGTTGGAGTGGATATTCATGACACCCAACTTGCCGAGGAGACAATGGAATTGTGTCAAACTCAATGCTTTAGTAAATAGATCAGCTAGTTGTTGGTTGGTAGGCAGGTGGAAACTCTAGACTGTCTTCTTGTAATTTTTCCCAAATGATGTGGTATTCAATTTCTATATGTTTTGGCCTTTCATGAAAGATGGGATTCAAAGTGATGTGGGTGTCTGCTTTGTTATCACAATACAATTTTGTTAATTGGAGTGTGAGATATGGAGGTCAGTCAATAGTTATTCAGCCAAGTAATTTCACAACAGGTGAAAGCCATTCTTAATTTGTACTCTGCTTCAGGTAAAGAATGAGAGGTATTTTTTTCTTGGTTTTTCAAGAAATTGGTGAACTTCAAAAAAGCATGCAGCATCATGTGACTGAGCATTGAGCATCTCTATAGCGTGCCCAGTTTGCGTCCCAAAAAACATGTAAATGTATATCACTAGTTTCTGATAAGAAGATCCCTTGACCTAGTGATTGCTTAAGATATCGCAATACTCTATGCACTGCATCCAAATGAGGTTGTAGCGCTTTATCCATGAATTGACTCGCGCATCAAATGATTAACCACATTCAAATTGGGCACGTTGAGCTACCATCCCTGCTCAACCTCAAATTTCAAATATATGTCATATCAGACTAATTAATTAATGTCACGTAAATCTTATATTAGATAACTAAAGAAATGAAAGTTTGAGTCTTATATTAGTTAACTAAAGAAACTAATGAAAGCTACAAAATAACTTTTGTAATTTGGAAAATCTCAAAAAATAGTGAAAAAAAACTCTTATTAGCTGAAACAGGCTTTCAATTTGCCTCAATCTATATCCCATGCCTATCAGCCAGCTACCTCGCCTGCTTCCACTTCACACGTGACACCTCTTCGAACTAACGATTTGTCTAATTTTGAATGTTCACAAGTTGAACCTTTGCCCTTGGAACATGTCAGCGCTGCCACTTCTTTGCCACATCATCCCATGTAGATTAGATCCAAGAGCAATATTTTCAGGCCTAATTGGTGTTTCCTGATGGTGATCTTGTTTGATAACCTCTTCCAAAGCCTCTTAGTACTGCTTCCTATCACTCTAATGATGTCAAGCGTAGCTCCTACTCTGTGGCAACCAAAAACCCATCTGATGTGATGTACGTGATGCCATGAACTCTGAGTTTGATGCCATGCTTCTCAATGGGCTTGGACCTTGGTTCCCCCTTCCCCAAAAACATGAACATCGTTGGCTATAAATGTATGAAGCACAAAGCTGACAGTTCAATTGTGTGTCACAAGGCTAGCTTGTCTAGTTGCCAAAAGGTTTCATCAACAACTTGGAATGGACTATGGCTATATATACAGCTTGATTGTTAAACCAACCACCATTTGCCTTGTTCTCTCACTTGCCATTTCTTCTAGCTAGATGGCTCATTCACCAAATCGACGTTCCAATTATGCTTTCTTACATGGTTTTCTCTCATGTATAAGATGTCTAAATGACTCAGCCACTGGACTTCGTTCATCCTCAATTTCCTCTACATGTGTGCAAACTGCAAAAGGCTCTCTACAATTTAAAGCAAGCCTTTCGTGCTTGGTACTTCTGAATGTTGGAAATAATTTTGGATTGTGCACAAAATTCTTATTGAAATAAAATAATATCAATATAAAAATTAACAATTAAATAAATAATTGTTACACAAATAATTGGTTGAAAATATTATTGTTGATACTAAACCATATTAATCCGAAGTAATAATAATAAAATAAATACAGTACAAGAGATTAAAAAATAAAGCAAAGAAATGTTTCACAATGCTATAGAATCACACAAGAGCGTTGTCCTTAAAGGTTGATTCGTGCCTCCCGGAGTATATAATTCAGTGTGATCGGATTTCTTGACACGCAACCTTTCAGAATTAGATTATAGCGTCTATCTTCGTTAAGGACACACTTTCAAGAATGAATATCACATAGAACAACTCTTTGATCAAAGTGAATGGAGGACTTCAAAATATTTTATTTTGTAGAAAAACTAATAGTGTACCAAATAGCTTCATCACTTGAAAAAACAGATGTTTTTACAACACTGTGTGATATTGAAAAAACAAAAGAAACAATTTCTATGTAACAGTGTAAGACGTACATTCACCCGCTTGTGATTGAAGAAGATTTGTTTCTTTTATAAACAAAATAAGTGTTGACTTTCAAAGGATTATGAGGGTGAATCAATGACAAACGGTCATATCTATTAGAAATTAAGAGTAATAAAACTTGATAATGGACAAATGGTCAAAGCAAGATTTGATGATTTGTAAACACCAAATGGTTATATTTTGAGATTTTATGACTAAACGTCATAATTCTTTAAGAAGAAAAAAATAAATGGTCAAAACACTTTAAGACTAAATTATAAAACTGATTTTTCTTCTTTATAAATACTCATAAATATTTTGAGAAACAATAATATGTTTGTTTTAAATACGTACTTCAAAAAAGAAATAATGTTTGTAACAAATACAACACTGAATTAGGGATCAGTTATTTGGAACTTGGTTTCATTGGCTTGCGCTCTGACTCCTCTTTGTCCATTCTTCGCAAACCTTATCTCATCAACTATGTTCTCATCTATTTTGATGACATTCTGATTACAAGCTCTCATCTTAAAGGAGTTGATGATCTCCTTCTTTATCTCCAGGCCGAATTTGCAATGAAAGACTTGGGTCCTATGCATTTGTTCCTTGGCATGGAAGTTATCCCAGTCACTGGTAGGCTCGATCATTTTGGCACAATAGCACTATATATTGGATCTTCTTCACAAGTCCAACATGTCGGGTGCCAAACATGTCAACTTCACCCATGTCTTTTGCACACTCCTCATCTATTTTTTCCTAGGATCCGCTTGATGATCCTACCACTCACCTCAACCTAGCTCATTGGGGCACTTACAGACTGAATCTGAATATCTCACAGTCTCACTCTGGCCAACACTGTTGCTGAACTCAACGTCACATGCGCGCCAAGATGAAATTAGACCATCACCAAACAAGAAAACAACTCAAATCCTACGTACTGAATAAACTTTCTTTGTATTATTGTATAGCTTGATCATGCAATCTCACCTACCACTACTTAGGTCCACACGTTACAATTCTTGCATGTATATATGTTCACGTGTACGTATACGCAAAGCTAGCGTAAGAAAATTATTCAATAAAATTACCTCACTTCCATATATAATATACACATTAATTTTTTATTTTTTTTTCATCACAATGAATTTTAGGTATTATCATAGAATGTGAAAAATATTATTCCATAATTTTTTATTAATGTGCAATATTCCAATATAATTACATCGGTAAGAGTACGTAGTACGTAAAATGCTTTCTGTAATAAGTACGTAGTTTCTATCACGTAGTTATAGTTACCAAAATCAAGGGCAAAATTATGAGAAAGGTTTCAAAACTCATATAGGTTCTTTTTATCTTATTCTCATAGATAATTGTTTTGTATTTTTCACTCGTATACCTTAAAAAACCTTGTACGAGTACTTTACAAAATAAGTTGTTAAAGCAACTTTTTGGCTAAAAAACCTGCAAGATAGCCTTTAAACTACTTAACAAAATAATGCCCTTTTAATTTTGGGGATTTTTTTTCCTCCCGACCCCCTCCTTAAATTCTTAATTAATCGTGATCAACGAGCAAGAATCTGATTTTGAAATGGATCGAGATATATTATTTTATGGTTGAGACTTTATTTTGTATCATCTAACTGTACTTATATGATGTCACATGGTGAATATATTGCTACATCATTTAAATTTTTTAAATATTATTGCGTTATATACATCATTAGATGAAACAAAATAAAATTTTGGTCATGAAACAGGAGACCGGTTCTTACACATGCAGCACCAGCCGGTTTTCACAAATTTTCATATGTTTTGTGGTCTCCCAAATATGATTTTTTAGAAAGGTCTAGAGGCCCATTGAGAAATCTAGCTCTTATTCCTTAAAAATATTTATTTCTTAATGTAAAAAGGACACAAATTTCATATAAACTGCATGGTTAATTTGTAGGAAACTCATATAAATTAATGTTTAAAAGCGAAAAAGCATGTGAGAAGCACGTACAATTAAAAAATACATATGCTTCTCACATAAAATATATATATATATATATATATCAATATTAAAAGTTGATTTGTAGTAAATTTCTTACAAATCAATTGGTCCGAATATTCAAATTCCTATCAATGTAAAAAATGACAGATTTCTTTGTATGATGATAATAAGAGCCAGGCCTTTCTTGCTTTGTGTGTGTGAAAAGGTGTCGGTCATCTTAAATATTTTGGCAATCATCTAAAATGGGAGATTAACAAATCAACTAACGTCCTTGTCGAATTCCTATACCCACCAACATTTTCCCTCCCCCTGCCCTGCAAATTTTTTGAAATAGTTTATGATATAGTCAACTTGTAATACGAGCCAATTGAAAAGTATTACTATTTGGCTCAGGGAAAGAAAAAAAAAAAAAAAAAAAACCAAGATTTGATATCGAGATATGGTACTTAGGAAAAGGAATTAATTTTTTAATCGATTCCAATGCTAATGTTAGAGAGCAGCATTTTATCTATAATTCATCTGAAAAATTAAAAGTGCTGCTCCCTAACATCGGTACTCATTCCCAAAGATTGATTTCTTTAAATTTCTACAGTATTATAAATCTATTTCTACAAGAATAATCACGGAGAAAATACACGTCTGTTTTTTATCAAATAATTAAAAATGTTAACTTCACTTAATTTCTTAATTGTCACTACTTTTGTAATGTCTTTTTTAAAGTTTATTTTTTTTTAATTTAGTGTATCAATATTTTAATTATTTGCAATCTCATCCCCTCCATTAAGAATTTTCGTTAACTCCTAATTGAAGGGTGTCAAAATTTTTAAAATACCTCCAATTGTTTAGGAAAAAAAAAATTGCAAAGATTAAGGTGTTGATCAAGATTTAACAGTATCAATCTTTGCAATAAATAAATAAATAAATAAATTTTTTTTAAAAAAAAAATAGAAATATTTTGAAAATTTTTATAAGATTTAACGAAAAATCCTAATAGACGAATAACATTACAAACAATTGAAATATAGATATACTAAATTAATAGAAATTAAACTTTAAAAGAAACATCGCAAAAATGGTGTCATTTCACTTACTAGAAGTTTAAAACCATGTTGCCATTGGCATAGGAATCATAGGACGAACTACAAAGCTCCAAATGTAGCTCGGCCGGCCAAGGGTTTGGAAAACATAGAATCAATTGAAAAGTGAAAAAAATCCTACCACATTGTAAGACCCATGTGGTTTTTCAGCAAGAAAGCACTTTGTAAGACCCATTTTGTGTGTTTTTTTTTTTTTATCAGCAAGAAAGACATGCAGTACAAGTGCATGCTTATGAGTTATGCCTAACTGTAGGGCCATCAAAGACGCTTGTCCTAAATATGAGGCTGACACAAAAAGATGCTCCATTCCCAAACGAAGGTCAAATATCCCAAAGGACTAAAACTAGCTAGGGGTAATTAATAAAGGAGCTAGACGAAAGCAAAAAAGGTATCTTTTTTCTCTTAAAAGGCACGTATAAGATAAAGAGAAGGGTAGGGTGCTATGTGACATATCCATTTAGCCTACAAATCTTGACAAAAGAGAATCTCTCTCTTTTTTTCTTTTCTTCCGTGGCTTTGAGGGCGACGACTCTTAATAATTTCCCTTTTTTTCCCCCATATAAACTGACACCCAATTAATCTTGTTATTTTCGCTAGCTCTAAATTCCCAGAGTAGTTTTTTGTTCTTAATTTATGTATGGAAAGAACGAGAGAAATGGAAGAAGCAAATTATGGAGGACAGGCAGAAGAGATGGAAATACAATATTGTAGTTCGCGAATCATGTCACCAGAAATTGTGGAGATAATAGAGGATAACAAGACTACTGTTAAGGATGTTTATGTGGCTGTCGGAAAAGATGACATGGATGTGCTGCAATGGGCTCTTGATAATCATGCTGTGTCCCCCGGTGCTCGGGTTTTTCTTGTCCATGTTTTTCCTCCTATCACCTACATACATACGCCTGGTAACACCAATGCTTGTTATTTATCTTCTTTTCCTTTTGATTTTCTCTCTATCTGGCCGTTTTGAAATCACATATATCTCCCTTCTCTCTCTCTCTCTCAACTCATGTTAGACATGGAATAATAATTACTCATGTGATAAGAAGACTTAAAACAAGAATTTATATATTTAGATTAAATGATCCTCTCCCGGCCGGAGAGATTCAAATGGGATGAATTCTTTGTTAATTGTTTGATAGTTGGAAGATTATCGATGAGCCAACTGAGCCAAGAACAGGTGAGAGTTTACATAAATGAAGAGCATAACAGGAGAAGGAATCTGTTGCAGAAATATATCCGGTTGTGCAATGAGGCCAAGGTAACCGTGGACACAATGCTCCTTGAGAGCGATGCGACACCCAAAGTAATCCTTGATCTAATTCCTGTTCTTAACATCACCAACCTTGTCATGGGAACCAAACGACAACCTTACTCAAGGTACGTACGACAGATGCCTCTTCATTGTAGTGGTCGATTGAATTTGGATGACCCTTAATTAATTATAACAAAAATTCTTGAACATGATAAGGCTTACTAAGCAAATTTGCTTATCACAAATTTGTCTCTGGTAATAAGGCTAATTAGAGCATATATATGTTATTGCTCTTAATTAGCCTAATTAGATATTGGTTTCATGATCATAGAATACTTTTCAGATCGAACATATCTATCAAATACTTGTTACTATCTAGGAATTTGTTTTTCAAAAATTGACGTCGTTTAGTTCATGACGTTTGTCCATTGTCATGATACATGGGGTCAAGATCGAAAAATATTTAATGTCGCTTGTACCATAAACGACATCAATTTACATTTGTTAATGTTCAAACCACGTGTGTAAACCATTTTATGTTGTTACTGTTTGAACGATGTAATTTTTTTAAAAAAATTTCAAGCCTGATATTTCTGCAGTTTTGCAATCATATCTTTAAATTTTAAAAAAGTTATAATATCGGGTTCTCATATTTTAAAAATTTGCAGTGTCACTCATTCTATTAGGATTTTTTGTTAAATCCTAATGAAAATGTCAAAATCTCTAAAATATTCTCGTTCTATATATATATATATATATGGGAGACTGAGGAAACATTGCATTGGACAATTAACTTGTTAAATTCTCATTGTTTTATATAGGAGACTGAGGAAAAAAATGGCAAAAGGAGAATTTGTCAAAAAGAATGCACCTGACTTTTGTGAGGTCACCATTGTTCATGATGGCAAGAAGGTAGTTGACAGTAAACAGGTAAAAGATGCTGTTCATTCATCCCCGGCATCCAGTCCGGCGAGCTCAGAAATTTCTGGCTGCCACTCTAAAAGGAACTTCTTTGAGTGTGTTTGCTTTGCAGGCAAGTTCAGCGGAAACTAATGCGTTGGTTTGTATATATATATATATATATGAATGCAACGGTACATTTTCTGAAAGTACATTAAATAGAAGCAAGAATACTCTCCAAATATACATACATACATACATATATATATATATATATATAAACTGCAAGCACAGGTCTTGTAGCCATTATGTATATATATCTCTGAAAAATGGGTTCTCTCTCTTGTCTTGTGTAGGACTGAATAAAATGATACATAGAGTAACGCTATATATTACATTTTTATCTCACAACTATCTTATAATGCTGACGTGACAGTATATATATCAACTAAGCGTTAGTTGAAACTATCAGGTCAACATGGTAAATACTAAATAATTGTAGGATAAAAATGTAATTTATGAAATTACTCAAAAGCAAAAGCAAAATCCTCAAAAGTTTTTAGAAATATGCAATTGATGACAAGATAATGTGCCAGCCAAAGGATTACACTGCTGTTGATAACATTTTTGTTCTTATACAAGAAATTGGAGTTTAATATACTACATGCTGAAAGAGTCTGAGAGAGAAACATGGTGTGTGTGTGTCTCTCTCTCTCTCTCTATTATATATATATATATATATATATAAGATAAATGATATTTTGTCACCCAAAGACACAACTATTGATTTTATTTTATTTTGAATTGTTTTTATTTAAAAAAAAAAAAAATACAAAACCAGACTATTTACATGATTTTGTAATTTTTTGTTTAATAAAAAAAATTAATAGCTATGTCATGGGATGACAGTATATATATATATATATATATATATATATATATATATATATATATATATATATATATATATATGAGTACAGAAGCTGCCATGCTCATCTGTATTTCCCAGTTCAAAAAGCAAAATGCTAAGAGATCAGATTAAAAGCAGATGATAATTAAATATAATCCTTACTGGAGTACTCTTGACGATGTCATGTCCAGTAAAATATATGTTTATAAGAGGAATGGTATATGTATAATACAATTGCATTGCATGCAATCGCCATCTTAATTAGGAGCTTCTTAATTTTAAAAAGGGGAAAGTACACATAACCCCCTCAAACTACTACATCATTGTCAATGTACTCCACAAACTACCAATTGTGTCAATCTCCTTCCTTAAACTACTAGAAAATGTCAATGTCCCCCTAATGACAAAAATGTCCTTCATAAAATTATTAAAATAAAATAAAAACAAAAAAAAAATTATTAAAAAAATATAAAATAACAAAAAATTATTCCAAAAGAAATTAAAAAATTAAAACTGTATATTTTTTTTTTTTTAAAATAATAATTTTCATTTTTTTTAAAAAAAAAATTGTTCTTTTTCGTTTTTTTAATTTAATAAAAACTGTTTTTTTTTTCATTTGTTTATTTTTTTAAAAATAAATAAATAAATTTCAGTTATTATTTTTTTTTCGTTTTTTTTCTTTAAAAAAAATGTTCTTTTTCGTTTTTTAATTTAATAAAAACTGGTTTTTTTTTCATTTGTTTTTTTTAAAAAAATAAATAAATTTCAGTTTTTTTTTTTTCGTTTTTTTTCTTTAAAAAAATTTGTTCTTTTTCGTTTTTTAATTTAATAAAAACTGGCTTTTCTTTTTTGTTTTTTTCATTTGTTTTTTTTTTAAAAAAAAAAAATCAGTTGTTTTTTGTTTACTTTTTTTAAAAATTAAAAAATTAGTTCTTTTTTTTTTAAATATTTTTTTTTTCGTTTTTATTTAATTTTTTTTTAAAAAGTTTTTTAGTTTAATTTTTTTTTTATTTTTTTTGAATTTATAAGGATATTTTTGTCTTATTCAAAAAAAATTAGGGTCATTTTTGTCTTTTTGTTGGTCTTAAGGGGGACATTGACATTTTCTGGTAGTTTAAGGGGGGAGATTGACACAATTGGTAGTTTAAGGGGTACATTGACAATTGAGTGGTAGTTTGAGGGGGTTATGTGTACTTTTCCCTTTTAAAAATCTTATTGCCTAAGGCTATTACCATTCCTTGATTAATTAAGGTATAATGCATGTGACAATCCAAAAATTTAGTTTTAAGTTGGGTGGTTGAATTATCCACATTTGTTTTATAATAGATAATTAAAATTGAGCTTCATAAATGATTTTAGAGATTCTAATTATAACTTAATTAGTATTTTTGAAATAATAACGCAAATGCAATTGCCATTTTTTCTAGGTCATAACATAAATAGGGGTACGTAATTCATAAGATAGAATGATATTAAAAGGCATATTAACATCATAAACTTAAGAAAATCACTAGCCAAGAAAAGCTTCAAAACCTACAATGCCCCCAAAAAAATATATATCCAATTTTATTTTATTTAAAAAAAAAAAAATCATTTGGATTCTAAAGAACCGCTGATTTGATGGGGCAGTTTCTTTGATCGGTTAAACAAGAAAGTAGGCAATAATTAAGGTCATCATATATTGCTATCCCATGAAAATTATAAAATATTTAGATAAGGATTTTGTTAAATAATTGAAAGTACTATTTCATATAAGTCACAATGGCGGACCCAGGTAATTGACAATGGAAGGGCAGATAAACATAATT
>JAJPGS010001928.1:0-39252 GCA_028654335.1 Alnus rubra | reverse complement strand
AAGGGCAACCAAGCATTAGCATCTTCTGAATGAATAAACCTACCAATATTATCTCTAGGAGGAAGAATATTCCAACCTAATTTCCATAATAAGTGTTTTAATCTGGCTTGAAGCTTAAGACTTCAAAGAGCTTGCCAAACAACCGATGTAAAGGGATGAACTCTGGTAGAAGGTGTCAATGAAACTTCCCTAGCAGATTTAACAGTAAAAATACCAGAAGGGGAAGGAATCCAAGACCATTTTTCCTCAGTACTAATGCAGGGGAGAAGGATTTGAAGAATGTTCTGGATAGTAAGAGGATCAAAAAGATCATGAAGAAGATCCACATTCCACAACCTCTCCTCAGGAAGAATAAGATCCGCAACAGAATAAGCTGGGAAAACCAACAGATTCTCCTTAGACCTTGGTTTGAAACAGGGCATGGAAGGAATCCAAGGAGATTTCCAAACATCAATAAAGTCCCCCTTAGAAATGGACCAACAAGCACCTTTGAGAAGCAATTTTCTATTTTTCAATAAACCCTTCCAAGTCCAAGAAGATTGAGGCTTTACATCAACAACAAGAAAAGAAATGCCATTGGAAAGATATTTTCCACTAAGAGCTTCAACCCACAAAAGAGATTCCTCGAAAGTAGCTTCCATCCTAATCTTGCAAGAAGAGAGTTATTAAGGAATTCTATAGAACATATGCCTAAACCGCCCAAAGCTTTTGGTTTACAAATATTCTCCCAAGATAATAGGGATAGATTATGCTTGTCTTGAGGAAAACCCCACCAAAATTTCTGTAGCATCATATCGATATCATAACAAAAATGTTTCGGGAGAGGAAATGGAGACATTGTGTAAGATGGAATAGCATTAGCCACTGATTTGATCAAGGTGGTTCTTGCTGCTTGTGAGAGAATTCTTGTTTTCCATCCTGTAACTTTAGCTAAAATCTGCTTTTTAAGATCAATGAAAGAATCAGCCTTCTTCCTATCAATAAATAGAGGAAGACCCAAGTATTTAGCTCGAGCAGGGATAGGAGGCAATCTCAGAATAGCATTGATTGAGGACTTGATAGAATCCTTGCAATTACGACTGAAGAAGACTGCAGATTTTGAGACATTAATACTTTAGCCAGACCAAAGAGAATATGTAGAGAGACAATTAATGATCGCAGAAACTTCCATTGGATTTGCCTTGGAGAAAATCAAGACATCATCTGCAAAAAATAAGTGAGAAATAGGGGGACTGGATCTTGAAATCTTAATACCATGAAGAATACCCAAGGATTTTTCCTTCAAGAGAAGTCTTGATAAAATTTCAGAACCAAGGATGAAAAGGAAATGAGAGAGAGGATCTCCTTGTTGTAGACCACACATTGGAAAAAACTTACCATAAGGTGCACCATCCAACAGGATAGAAAAAAAGGATGTAGATAAACATTGACTAATCCAATTAATCCAAATAGGATGGAAACCAAGCAATTTAAGAATCTGAAGAAGAAAATCCATTCCATAGAATCAAATGCTTTTTCCATATCAAGCTTCAAAGAAGCCATAAGATCACCATTCCCTTTTTTCTATTTCATGGTATGGAAAACCTCATGAGCTAGAATAGTGTTATCATGAATAGACCAACCCTTCAAGAAAGCTGATTGAGTTGGAGAGATAATCTTATGAAGGAGTGGCTTAAATCTATTAGACAAAATTTTGGAAATAATCTTGTAGTTGAATTTATAAGACTACTAGGCCGAAAATGATGAACCGAAGAAGGATTATCAATCTTAGGGACAAGAGCAATATTTGTATGGTTGAATTCCTTAAGCAAAAAGCAAATCTGCAAAAGGGTACGAAATAATCGAGGAGGGAAACTTGGAGGGCCCTTCTCATTTCTGTCGTTTGTCACGCTCCCGTTTGGGATATAAGGGAAACGCGAACTTGAGTGCTAAAACAAACATTTTAAAATGGAAGCGTGCATTTACAACATATAAATTTAAATCTCCTACTTTATTATATCTTTCTATTAATAATTCTTTACAATACCTTGAATTCTCCAAGAGAAACATACTATACAAAATAAAGATTTGGTCGGTCCGCAATGATCTATTGCTCTTTGCGAGATCTACGCCAATACCAAGAAATGACGTCATCTTATTGGGTCATCTGGAAAGGGTTGAGGGAAAAAGGGGTGAGTTCGACAACTCAGTAAGGAAAATACAACACCAGGGGAATAACACATGTTATAAACCTTTATACCATAATCTTTAGTAATGCATAATGACAGATTTATTCTACTCACTGATAAGAATTAATTTCACATATGATGAATTGCATAATGAATATTGTTTACAACCTGAACCAAATGTATGTTGATTTTAATTTATTTTGGATGATTTGAGTATTTTTGAGTATATTAAAACTTATGATGATGTTTAAAAGTATGAATATGATATGTGATTTTAGACTGAGTATACGTTGGAGATTCATGTTATGAAAATTGTTTAAGAAATGATATGCTAGACTGTTTATGTTTTATAAGAAAACACGTGTTAAAACATGATTCGTGATATGAAATGTATTGTTTTAAAGCAGGAGGCATAATTATCTGAACAATTAACAGAACAAGTGAATGAGGAATATAAATAATGGCATATGAAATTTATAATGATTTAATAAATTCTTTTTATCTGTTTTCCCTTTAATCCTTTATCTGTGGTTTAACCAACCCTTTACAGACTCTACACCGCTGTTTCCCGTGAGCGGAGCACGTTGGCTTTTGTCACACAGACCTATGGACTCAGCCTGTCGTCACAGGGGAAAGCCGTACCGGGTTGGGGATCTTCCCTAGGTGAATGCCAACCTCGGATGGTAGCACACACCGACTTACGGTATGCTTGCCATGCTACCCTATGGGTACCAATCCTAACTGTAATAGTGCCTTAGTGTTAAACAATTATTACTGCACATGAACGCTTTCTGTAATTCTGTAGGCTCTACAATAACTGTAAACTTTACTTTAAAACTGTATGAGCCGCGTTCATAACTGTAGTCATGTGCAGAATTTAAACTTTAGATCCTCTTTTCTTTCAACACTGTATTCTTGAATAAAATCATATACTTCGGAATGCTCTATAATCTTAACTTTCAAATGCACTTTTTCATGACTATAAGTATGCATAATCCATAACTTTGAAATGCTCTTAATTATAACTGTAATTATGCATAAATCATAACTTTAAAATATGCTCTTAATCATATCTGTGATTTATGCACAAAATTCTTGAACAATAACATATGAGTAATAAAGCTTGGCATTAAAAATCACATAAGCAAACGCTTTGTAAAATTTTCCAACACTTTTTCAAAAGATTTGTAATAAAATCTTGTTGGGGGTTTTTCGGTGTTGTATCCCCTTACCTGGATTTGCCATTAGCGTCAGGACCGACATTTTACCTAAATAAATTGCAAGAATAAGTTTAGAGAAATATTCTGAAATTCGAAGCCTAATACTTAAATTAAGATATCCTATATAAATATCCTACATAACATGCAATCATAATTCTTCAAATACTTCCTATTAATACAAAATCTCTACCCAAATTCACTGTAGATATCTGATATCATTAATAAATAGCTCACAATAACTAAGCTCATAATCAAACCTAAAGCTATAGTCAATACTCAACTCTAGGAATCACAAGTAACACATTTATTTGAATATGTTAACCCTCAATTAACAATTCAATCCAACAAGTGCTATAAAAATTCTTCCAACTCATTCAGCCAATCCCTATAGACCACAAAATATAAATCCAAAATAAGACAACCAAACTCCTCATTTCACAAATCATCAAGACAACTATCAAAGCCCATAATGCTAACCCAATTCAAAGCACAACTCAACACCCTCACTGCCAACATACCTAAAACAGGGAAAAAATAATAATAAATCAACATCCATACCCAATATACCTACCCGGATCGTCAAACACATAATCCAAAACCACTAAAATTCATCAATAATCGGCCATCATCAAAACAGGGGTAACATATTCAGATCTCAAAAATATTCTCCTATATAAACAAGGATAGCCAAATAAATCAACATATGGTTTCTCCAATATACATGACCGAATCACCAAAAGCCAAACAACACAAAACAAAGAATCCCATCCAAAAACCATTCGGTCAACAACAAAGAGCAATCCCTCAATCCATAATTTATCAACTAAAATCAATATATCACTGGCTAGAAAAAATCACCCACACAGTCTATCAACAGTAGGTACCAACTCAGAAAACCCATATACACACACACTGCCGGAACAGGAACACAAAACAGGGAAATCAACATCCAACAATACCCCATCATTAATCAATAAAATCCCCTAATCAATCCATAGAAACCCCCCCCAAATCATAAAACCCTTATTTCACAATAATCAAATCAATCCCAAAATAAATCATCATAGGTTATTAGAAATTTACCCCAAGGATTTTTCATAGCAAATTCATCGGAAAAGCCACTGGTTCCGCCGGAATACGCACAGGAAAAACCGAGTCTTCCTCTCGGGTCTTCAAGTCACAGGGTTGGGTTCTGGGTCACGGGGCTTCGGATCTTCGGCTGGGTTACTGCTCACAGGTCATGGCTCACTGGAAACCGCTACTGGGACCGCCGGACATGGAGGATCAGACCTCCGGAAGGTTCGGGTCGCACGGTTTCTCCCGGATCCATCGGGTTTGGCTAGCGGGTCGCGGGTCCAAGCTCCTGGGTTAATGGTTTTAGCCCATGGGTTCGTCAGAAGTCGCATCACCGGTGTTCCCTGGTCTCGCCGACGTCACCCAGCTCATCCACCGAAAGATCGGGTCTGATCTTCCCGATTTCTCTCCCTCTCCGATCGGTCTCTCTCTCTCACGGATCCACCGGATCCTCTTTCCCGATCTCACTCTCTCGCTCTCTGATCTCATCTCTCTAGCCTCTCAATCTCACTCTCTCGTCTCTGTTTCTCTCCTCTCGAGCTCCCTCTCTGTTCTCGGGTAGAAGAAGAAAGAAGAAGGAACGAAGAACAGAGAAGAAAGAAAGAAGACCAAGAAAGAGAGAAAAAATAAGAAAATTATAAAAGAATAAATCAACTTGCCGTGCAAGTTCTTCTTTTTTTTTTCTTTTTTTTTTTTCTACTTGTTTAATAAGTTAACTAAACTTACTTAATAAGTTATTATTATTATTATTATTATTAATATTTGTGTCTAATAAAAATATGGGATATTACATCATTTATAGGGGTCTAATGCTTGTTAGAGGAAAAGACGAATGGATGCACATAATGATTTTTCTTTTATTTTTATTTTTTCTGAGCAAGATGCATTTTTTATATTTGAAGTGGCATTAAAGCAAGCTCACAGATTTTGCTCTAGTAACAATTTACCCACAGGATTTCAAATATCTACTCACTCCTTTATGATATTAACATTCTTTTGAAGTAATTATTCCTTCTGTTGGATCCAATCGTTTGATTCAAAAATTTTGCCGGAGAGAGATGCTTCTCCTTCTTTCTAAACTCATTTTCTTTGAAAATTCCCTCCGCCCAAACCCATCTCCCCTTTTTTCTTCTTTCAGCCCCTTTTCTCCCTCTGCTAACGCTTCTTTGGAGGCCCCTATCATTCTGGAGTTCTCTCCAGCCCTATCTGTGTCTTCTTTGGAGGCACTTTATCAACTTTTCAACATATCAACGCTGCTCGCATAGGTCTTTGCCTTCCTCCACCGTGTCTTTCACTATGTTTGGTTCAGATCTTGAATCGAATGTTCCAAATCTAGATCTATGCTCCTGCTCAACATCCAGCATGACATGACCCTCTCCATCGGGATCCCCGTCGTCTACTGCATCCGTCGCCAGCAGCTGCAACCCCTCTGGATGCTCACACACCGGAGCGTGGCTTGCACGTGCTAACATGTGTTTCTCATCCGACAGCACGTGGTGGCCATGGTCCTCCTCCCCGCCTTCCCCCGCCCTTGCTGTCGGCGGTTTGCGATAGCTTGCTGCTTCCTTTGCTGGAGAGAGGTCTTCTAGCACACGTGTCGACGTCGACGATTCCCATCCCCTGTTTCGCCTGCCTGCCGTTACTGTGTTGTTTTCCCTTTTCTGTATTTTTGGGCGTTTTACTTTTTGTTAATCTTTTGTCATTCTCTTCTTCATGTTTTTCTCTGTAATTGTATTTGGGTCCTTTGGACTCTTTATGCACTTTTA
Organism: Alnus rubra; assembly: GCA_028654335.1. NCBI lineage: Eukaryota > Viridiplantae > Streptophyta > Magnoliopsida > Fagales > Betulaceae > Alnus > Alnus rubra. The sequence continues at coordinate 33,024 of JAJPGS010001928.1, read as the reverse complement.
ACCACCTTCATTGGTGGCCAAGGTTCTTGGCATCCCTACTAAAAATCAATAGGCCCGCGTCATCACACATTGCCTCAGGGTACTTGCTCTCTTAGGTTTTTCTTGTTAGGTTGTCCAGTCCTAGTTTGTTGTATTTTTCTTTTTTGTTGTCTGTAGTTCTTTTTCATGTAACTATTAAAAAGAAAAAAAATAAAAAAATTCTTTTGAAGTGGCATTAAGCAGCCTCTTGATGAATATCTAATATCAAACCCTTAAATTGTTTTATACTAATTAAGACTTAGTAAATTCTTGTGGTTTGCATGTGATTGTTGTAGGTATTTAGGGCTTACTCTATTGAGGTGGGTGCGAATGGTCCTACGTCACTCCTACTTCAGCGAGGTTATATGTTATATATATATAAAAAAAACTTTGGAGTGCTCCAACCTTCTATTATGTGTTATACGCAAAATGCTTACTACCCAACGTGCTGAAGATGTCGAAGAGGACGACTCATTGAGGATGAACATATTTCATACCTGAGTGGAGCACAACGACAAGTGTTAGTATTTTATGTTGGCTACAATCTGGATGAAAAAAACACTTTATGTAATGGTTGCAAATTAATAGGATAATCGGTTTTTATTTAGAGTCTTCATGTATACGGATAGTGTTTATTTCAAAACATGTGACTGATCACAAGTTTCTAGAAGATGTCCATGAAAATTCCTTGCAAATTCCAAGACAGAAAAACTGGTTCCTGTGCAACCGTCCGAATGAGTCTTGGAAGGCATCCGGACGCCCCGCAGTGTCTAGAAGCTTCAGTGTTGAAGACCTCCAGACGTCAGAGCAACACCGTCCGAACACTAGGTCAAGCTTCTCCAATTTCTACACGGAGTTGGATTTCAGTACTCGACAATGTTTGGGAAGTTTCTGCAAGTTGTCCGGACGACGTGGCAACACGTCCAGACGCTGTCCAGCATTTCAAAATATTATGGACTTCCGTTCGAACGCGGAAAGGAGTTATAGCGAAGACCGTTCGGACGCTTGGCCAAGCCATCCGGACGTATACCTGTTATGGAAAGATTTGCGCTATTCTGGAAGGTTGTCATAGAAGACCGTCCGGACGCTCGATAGCCAGAGTTCGTTTTTAAGCAGATTGAGGTTTTCTGTAATCCTATAAATAGAGGGCTCTAGGCTTGTAATTTGTATGAATTCTATGAAGGAACATCTTCTGTCAGTTCTTTCATGCAAGATCTGGTCAGATATCTGACACTACAGCTAAAGAAGGAAGGACAGGACAGGACAAGAAAGATGACACCCACCCCCTAAGGGGGAGCGGACCTACCTAGTGGGTGAGGTCACACATGCCTAGGATTTTGGTTCCTAAATCCTAGAGCATGACATGTACACTTGCATAGCATTTTTATATCATCTTATTAAATCTTTGCATGTTGTTTTGGAACCATCTTTTCTATCCCTATATTTCCTCTTATTTGTCTTGAGAAAATTCTGCAGGTAAAATATAGGGATGATAGAAATAGCACGTCGAGCGGCTGCTTTTCTATTAAACCTCTCCCTGAGGTCAGGTTTGCTTTTACCTTACATGCTTGGACTATGCTATCCTCTTTACTGTGAAGCATGTTTTTGTTTTTTTTTTTTTTTTTTGCTTTTATTTTTTCAAAAGGGGGGGGAGAAAGATGCAGACATTTATTCCTAGTTTTAGCTTTTCAGATATCTTATGTATTTTACCTGATGTCTCAGTTCTTGGTGTATTACTCTTTTTGCTTTTATATGACTGAGAGTTCTTGTTTGATATCTGCAAAGTTTCCCTGCTGCATCTATTTGATAGATAGTTACTTTTCTCATGCAATGAAAATATGCACTATCTAAGGCTTCCCTAAGGTACATTTTTTTCTCCTCTGATTTTTTTGCTTTTGAAAAGTCTTTTTGAGAGATTTTTATGTGCTAGGATTGTCAAATTGACCAACTCGCTAGTTGAACCTAAAATCCATAAATCTGGCATTCCTTCTAGGTTGCAGCACCAAGTGATAAAAAGCATTCAAAACTGATTAAATATGGATAAATAAAAAGATCCCTTGCTTTTGCACTATAAATCTGTTCTTGAACTCGTCCCTATAGAAACAGTCAGTGACCAAATCATTGCAAAAATAGACGGTCACTAAAGGAAGAAGTAAAATAAAAGTGCTGCAGCTTAGGGGGAGTGTATCAGATAAATGTGGCTAGGTCCTAATAAAATAAGGTTTGACTTTTGACTGATCCCACTGTGAAAATTCTCTCTTTAAGTAATTTTAGTTGCTTTAAATCATATCTGTGAAGATCATACCTTACTGTGAAAGTCTTCACACACACACACACACGTATTGCATGAGTTAAGTAGTCTGTTTAAAAAATTCTTATGCAGGAAAATTTTTGCTTGATAAATTTCTTAACTCTCTATTATATTTTATCATTTTGTGTTAAAATACTTTTGAATTGTGTTATCAGCTTTTTATACATGCGTGTTCTGGAAATTATTTTTGGAATATATATATATATATATATATATATATTTCAGATTTTTCTGTGTGAAGCGTCCGAACGGTGTTTCTGGTCGTCCGGACGGTGCAGTTGTTTTGTCCGAACGTTCCTTCTCCTTGCTCGGATGGGCGTGTTAGTGCGATCACTTATGTGACACTACGTCCGGATGACACTTATGTTCCGTTCGGACGGTGAACCCTGTAGGGTTAAATCTCTTTCCCCTCTGCGCTGCCCGACGTTCTCTTCTTTCTCTTTGGTTTTTTTGTCGATTTATGTGTTTTTCTTTGCACTTTTTATGTGTACTTCTCACGTGCACTTGTCCTATTTGCGTTTTCTCTCCAACCCAGGTATGTTTCTCTACCCTTTTACTATTTTCTTTAAGTTTTTATGCTTAAAATAATGATTGTTTTTAAGTTTTTTCACATATTTAGTCTGTATGGTTTAACATGTGGATTATATGCTCATATTCTCAGTTGTTGTCTTGAGAGAATGTCTTTATTTGAGTTGTGATGTTTTATTGTGGTTTTCTATGTGTTTGTAATTTTTGGGATAGTCTTTGTTACAGCCGTCATAATGCCCAAGTTTTTTTTGGACTAACAGGATTTAATGTTTTCATGGATTTTTCTGTGAATTTTTTTTAGCCCAGGAAATATGTCTTCAGACGACTCCCCACCCCAAGTCAAGCAAAAAAATTGAAGAATTAGTTGCTGACAAGCAGCTCTGCATGCAAAAGTGGCAGGTCCTATAGGAGCGAAATCTATTCCGCGTCAATTTGAGGGATCCAGACTCCCTATTGGTCAGATGCTTTTGGAGAACCAGTGGGAGTACCTGTACAATTGTGCCTGCTTGGCCTTTCCCAGACTGGTGCGGGAATTCTATGGCAACATGATCATCATCCAGGATGACGACAGATGACTGATCATGCAGACTATGGTCAGAGGACAAACGATTCAGATTGATCCCCAGTTTATCAGTGCTGTGATCGGGGTACTTGTCTTACCAGTCTCAAGAGTTCCTTTTCCTCCTGGTGTTGAGGCTCCCAGCATTGACTTTCTGCATGATTTCTTTGGCACGAGACCACAGAGAGAAGAAAAGTCACACTCTCAGATCAATATTGGTGTTTTTGCTCCTATACATCGGTTCTTAGCAAAGGTTGTTGTAACCAACCTTTGGCCTCAAGCTCGTCGAAGTGAGCTTACTCTCAAGAAGGCCACCCTTCTTTATGCCATAGTGATGAGGACTCCTTTCTGCTTGTGCAAGCACATCTTGCATACTATGCTCGAGGTCCGTGATTATAAGAACACCAGTCTGTCTTTTGAGTGTTTAATCACTCAAATCTGTCTTCAGGTCGTGACAGATATTTCAGACTCTGAGCCCAGATCACGGATTCCAGATCCTCTTGGCATACCGACACTCATGAAGTCCAATGCGCAGTTACGGCATGACGCTCAAGGCGATGTTCCTCAGCCTCCCCCAGTTACCCCCACAGCAGCTGCATTATCATCACATGCTGTGCCTCCCTCCTTCAATATTGAAGCTACTTTTGCTTAGCTTATGTCTTCTATGGGAGCTCTCCAGCAGGAAGTTAATCTTATCGGAGAGCGTGTCAAACAGTGTCAGATTGACATAAAGGAGTGCCTGTAGTATCATCACCCCAAGCCTGATGATGAGGATTGACATTTTTTTTCTTTGTTGTGTTTTGAGAACAATTTTAATTTGTTATGAGACTTTGTGTATTTCTTAAACACTTATGGTTTTTCTTAATACTCTGTTTACCCTTTATCCTTTTGTGACAAAAAGGGGGAGTATATTTTGTTGTTTTTGGACCGGGAATGTATTTCCAAATTGGTCAAGTGTTATTTGTCCCAGAATGGCCAAATGGGGAGTTTGTTAGTATTTTATGTTGGCTACATTCTAGATGACAAAAACACTTTATGTAATGGTTGTAAATTAACAAGATGATCGGTTCTTATTTAGAGACTTCATGTATACAGATAGGGTTCATTTCAAAACATGTGACTGATCACAAGTTTCTAGAAGACGTCCATGAAAATTCCTTGCAAATTCCAAGACAGAAAAACTGGTTCCTGTGCAACTGTCCGAACGAGCCTTTGAAGGCGTCCGGATGCCCCGCAGTGTTTAGAAGCTTCAGCGTTGAAGACGTCCGGACGTCAGAGCAAAACCGTTCAAATGCTAGTTCAAGCTTCTCCAATTTCTACACAGAGTTGGATTTCAGCAGTTGACACTGTTTGTGAAGTTTTTGCAAGACGTCCGAACGACGTGGCAACACGTCCGAACGCTGTCCAGCTCTTTAGAATATTCTAGACTTTCGTTCAAACATGGAAAGTAGTTATAGCGAAGACTGTCCGGACGCTTGGTCAAGCCGTCCTAACGTATACATGTTATGGAAAGATTTGCGCTTTTCTAGAAGGAGGTCGCAGAAGACCGTCTGGACGAGGCTAGCTTCCGTTCGGACGCTCTATAGCCAGAGTTCATTTTTAAGCAGATTTAGGTTTTCTGTAAGCCTATAAATAGAGGGCTCTAGGTTTGTAAATTGTATGAATTATGTAACGAATTCCATAGTGCTTGTTTGGAGAGAATCGAAGATCCGCTAGCTCTCTAGCCGTTGTCGGTGTGTGCTCAACAGTTCGTGTGAAGTCTAACTTAGGGGTCGGCCTTAAGGTAAAGGAATCCATCAAAGACCCCTTTAAGTAGGAGACTTGGTTGGGAAGCGTTCACGATGGGCTTCATGTTATAGTTAAAGGTATGACTACTGCAATAGGTTTTGTGAGTACGATTACTTTGTAACTTGCTTTATTTTTGGATAGTGGAGTTCCTGGGTTTGGCTACCTTGGAGTGATTTTTCTCTTCACATAGTTTCCACTTCGTCAACAAATATCTTGTCTTATTTAAATTCCGCATTTAAGATATTTTGTTGCATACAAACACACACTTGGTTCTTTTAGAAGTCAATATTTATTTTCAAAGGTGATATTCTACTCACTGAGAAACTACTATTTTTATATATTATAGAATTGCAAAGTATATATATTGTTTTATATATCCGAACCAACTGTATGTTAAATGTATCTGTTTTGGTTGATTTGAGTACTTTAGAGTATGTTCAAATATATCAAGGATAGTTTCAGAATCTAGTATTGTGTGTTGCATGATTTGGATGAAGTATTGAATTGTTTAGTAAAGTATGATTTAACAGCATGATACAATAAGGCAATACTTACTGGTCAGGCATCGAACATAGAGCATACAGCATGCAGTAACCCAGTAACTTAGCAGTAGCTCAGTAATAGACCTTGGGGGACCCAAGTCCCACTTCAGCCCAGTTGCATGCATAGCATCTATAACATGGTTTATATTGTGTGTGATTTTCATGATTATTATGTGTAGTTTTTCTAGACGTATTAGTATGCCTAAGAGTTTTAATGGTAAACAGCTTATGTATACTTCTATCGTTTGGTTGCATGATTTTAGAACATTGAGCTTGGATGTACAAAGGTATTTTCATTGTTTGGGTATGAGTAATACAGTGTTTTGGGTTCGCCAATAAGACGTGCTTGCATATTAGAGTTCCACTCTAGTGCTCGCATGATCACTTGGCGTTCAAGGCATGATGCCGTAATGTCCTGGGATTCGGTGTTACCCGTATTCCGGGGATGATAGTATGCTCGCACTAAAGCGCGAAATAACATATTTTAAGCTTGTTGTACTTGGATGTGACGTTATTGGTTAGTGTATCAGTGTGTTTTGGGAGTAGGTAGATGGATTGTTGTTGGTACATCAATAAGACATGCTTGTATATTGGAGTTTTACTCTAGTACCTGCATGATCAACTATGTGCCATAGACATGAAGTCGTACTACCCTGAGGCACGGATTTATCACTGTTGGTAACGTTAGATCTCTGTGCATTTGAGCTACCAACATAAAAGTGTTATTATAGATGAGTCTCTATGTAGTTGCTTCCAAGTAATTGGAACTTTTACATATGAGTCCAACTACATAGTATGTTTTGAATGTTTTCTTAAAAGTCGGTGTTTATTGTATCAGCTACAGGCCTTTAAAAAAAAAAAAAAAGACAAAATTTTAGAAAATGGGTAACAATTATGGTGTACGTAAGACTAAAAGAAAAACGTTGGTTTTTTGCGAAAACTCAGTCAGTTTAATGTCATTGAGGTCTCAGTATGTTTCATGCTGAGACGGTGGGCTCATAATTCCACCTGTGCGGATGTGGTTAACCCCACAAACGAGTGTAGACTCTAATGTTGTGGCTACAGGTTTAGCGGATATAGATGAAGATTGGCATACTTAGCGTATAGGATGCTATGATTGGAGCATATCGCGATAGTCATAAGTCATGGACTCATGAGTAGTCCACTTTTTGGGTAATTTGGTTTATTGGCTCGTGTCCTATGTGGCACATGTATTTTGCGAGCCTGTATTTTTGGTATATAAATTAGAGTTTAATGCTTTGAAGGACTTAATAAAATAAATAGTTTGATGGCTCTTGTTGTTGATAACAGTTATGTATTAGATGTATTTCCGCTTATGATATGTGTTCCGTTGCACATTAATTATTGTATTCCGCTGTTAAATGTTACTTTGATTATCAAGTACATGTTATGGAATGTGTACGTTATGCTGGCTGAGCGACAAGTAGTGGTGCCACTATGAAGATCCATTTATGTTTTTAAGAGAATAATGTCTATTAAATGATTTGTGTATATATATATTAAAAAAAAAAATTTAGGTCGTCACAAGAGAGATAAGGTTTTCTGCCTCTTTGTCCGCAAGGAAATAAGAGAGGATCCCAAAAAAACACAATAACCTGTAGTGGATCTACGAAATATTGGACAACCAGCCCAATCTGAATCAAAAAAAGCTCGTAAAGATAAATCATTTTGAGAAGGGAAAAACAAACCTGATAAGCGTCAAATGTTGCACATTCAAGCCCCTTAACTTATATATGTTAATTCCTTAGCATTGTTATTTGTTTGATTTTGTATTGTTTTATTGTTTTCAGGTTTTAAATAAAGATGCAATTAATTCCATTGATTTTGGGCTTAAAGCACACTTTGAGAAGACCTAAAAGATATTGGTAAGCTTAACCAATCATAATAGAAGACTTATATGGTGTTTTTAAGTTTAATCAAATCAAGAGAATGATTAAATCGGAATTTCTCCACTAAGAGTCAAAATCAGATTGGATTCAAATTTGGATTCTGCACATGTCTAAGTATTTGGATCATAAATTTTGCGTCAGATATCAGATTGCAATGAAATTGGTGGCGTTGGAAATCTAATAAAAAATGAAACAAATATGACAGAAATAGCTTTTCCTTAATTCTAACATTTACTATGTCAAAATCTCCCCACAATAAAAGACCGCAATTCTGGCCGAATTTGGAATCATTTTCCTACTTGGATTGAAGTTTCAATCTCTTACTTAGACAAAAAGACTCAAGAGCGATTTTTCTGGAATTTCAAGGGCTTCTAGGACTTGTGTGCTCCCTATAAATAGACCCCTAAGTTTCAAGAGGAGGTGTGCTTGGTGCTTGGTGCTTGGTGCTTGGTGCTTGGGCTTGTGCTTAGATTTAGATAAAAAAATTCTTCTTGGAGGCTTGACAAGTTGAAGAGGAGAAGAACATGGTAGGAGGCCATCCCAGCACTACAATAAACGGCTAAATTCCTAATAAGGTGTTGATGTAGCCATTTCCAAGTAACGATGGTTTAATTGTATTTTAATTTGGAATTTTCTATATGCATGATGGTTGTATAACTGTGAGAATTGATCTTAATGTTTATATTCAATCATTATGAATTTCTTATCTTGTCTTAGAAAGTATTTTATATTGATTGAACTCAATCTTTTATATTTTCTGTGATTATGTGAATGATTGTTATACAACGGTTTTAATTGACATGTGATCAAGAGGGTTAGATAGACCATGCCTAGGGAAGACGGATTGTACTACGCCATAGTTTAGTGTAATTTAGGTAGACAGTTCGAACCAACCGAAGATAGGTTATACTATTCCATTGATTGTGAGTATCCTATTAAAGACGTAGCTAATCCATACCTGGAAGACGGGCCGTACCACATCTTAGTGGTTAGGTGGACGGTCCGTGCCAACCGAAGATGAATTATACTTATTCTTTAGAGGTAATTTCTTGACTACTCGAGTGAGACGAGCCCTATATCATGCGTAGTATGAATTTCCCTTGTTAATTTATGATTAACCATTGTTATGCGGTGAGAGGTGAAATCAATCCCCTATTATTTATCTCATCCATATTCTATTTAAATTTATGTCTTTTACTTTTATGTATTTATTTTTAGAAAACAAAATCAAATCAAACATTTTTCTAAATTAAGTTATATTTAATTTCGAAAAGCTTAATAACCATACCCCTGCAGTCCTTGAGGTTCGACACCCTCTCTATAGCCTTATCCTATAAGGATTCGTTCTATTGCGAATGATTAATTTTATTATTGATATATTTTGGTAAACAAAAGACCACATCAAAACCTTGTCCTGGACTACTTTTCAAATAACACAACACACGCAAGGCAGCTTCCATGTGCGGTTTGCGTGGTGCATGCATGAATCTGCTTAGCACATGGACCGAATAGGTGATATCTGGTTGGGTAATAGTCAAATAAATTAGGCGTCCAACAAGTAGCCTGTACTAAGATGGATCTTTAAGCAATTGACCTGAATCTGAGAGTTTTATGTTTTGCTCCATGGGAAAGTTCACAGGCTTAGAACCCAAAATTCCACCATCTTTTAGAATTTCCAAAGTATATTTTCGTTGCAAGATGGAAATACCTTTCTTTGATAGGGAAACTTTGATGCCCAGAAAATACTTCAAATTACCCAAATCTCTAATCCGAAAATGACTATGCAAAAATTGCTTGAGACCTAATATGGCATTGACATCATTACCCATAATGAGAATGTCATCAACATATATCAACAAAACTGTAAAAGATTTGCCCTTCCGACATGTGAATAACGAGTAATCTGTTTTGGATTGAACAAATCTAGCAGCTTGGATAGCTGTAGAAAACTTGGCAAACCATTGTCGGGAAGCTTGCTTTAAGCCATATAACGACTTGTGGAGGTGACACACTAGATTCTCCCCGTCACCGAAGACTAGGAGGTGGAGACATATAAATTTCTTCTTGGAGATCACCATGGAGAAAAACATTGTGGACATCATGTTGTTGAAGATACCAATTCTGGGCAACTACTAATGAAAAGAAACAACGAACAGTAATCATTTTAGCAGTGGGAGAAAAATGTCATGGTAATTTATACCTTCAAGCTGTGTGTAACCTTTTGCAACCAAACGAGCTTTGAAACACTCAATAGTGCCATCCGAGTGCCTTTTGATTTTATAAACCCAACGACAACCAATAGCCGTCTTACCAGGAGGAAGAGGAGTGAGGGACCAAGTGTGGTTGGCTTCTAAAGCAGCCAATTCAAATTGCATTGCTTCTTGCCAATGGGAATGATAAGCTGCTTCGGTATAAGATGTAGGCTTAATATCTTGACTGACTGCAGCAGTAAAGGAGTAATGTTGTGGTGAGTAACGATGATAAGGGACAAAATTGCAAAGGGATATCGCATACCTTTTTGTGGACCTGATGACAAAGGAGGCAAATGGTTGGGAGGCATCACTTGGCTGTAGACATAATCATGTAAAGCCGTGGAAGAGTGATGAGGTCGGTGAGAACGGTGTAAAATGGGTTTGGGAGGAGGACTAGCAGTTGGTAGCTGAGGAGAAACTGTATAGGGTGGTGAGGGTTGTTGGATGGGAGAAACGGGTTCCGGTAGTGAGAGCGGTTGGACATGTGGGGAAGGATCTGATTGGTGATAGTTGTCGAATACAAAAGAGGAAGGAAAATGGCTAAATTTGAGGAAGTGGATGGAATGGACTCATAGGGAAAGATGGTTTCATGAAAAACAACATCACGACTAGTGAACATTTGATGGGTTGTAAAGTCATAGAGTTTGTAAGCTTTCTGACAAACTGGATAGCCAAGAAAAAGACAACGTTTGGCGCGAGGGGCAAGTTTTTGGGTTTCCCCCATAAATTCCCCTATGGGAGCTTGCCATAAAGTCGTTCAAAAGGGGTTTGGTGAGAAAGGAGTGGTGTGGGCAAACGGTTGATTAATGAACGGCTGTAGAAACACATTCTGCCCAAAAATGTAAAGGAAGGTGGGCTTGAAAATGAAAAGCGCGAGCTGACTCAAGAATATGGCAGTGCTTGCGCTCTTCATACCCATTTTGTTGAGGGGTATAGACACAAGAATGTTGATAAGTAGTCCCTTTTTGTTTAAAAAATTCCTGCACAGAAAAGAATTCTCCACCATTATCAATCCGAATGTTGGCTACAGAAACATGGAATTGTGTTTGGACAAATGAGAAAAAATTGGCAAGTAAATGTTGTGTTTCACTTTTGTGATGCATAAAAAAAACCCATGTGAATCTAGAATAATCATCCACAATAGTCAAAAAATATTTCGCACCAGAAAAAGAGGCAATTTTATATGGGCCCCAAATGTCACAATGAATTAATTCAAAAGGTCTAGCATATGAAATTGAACTAACAAAAAATGGAAGCCGACTTTGTTTTTCAAGTGCACAAACATCACAAGCATTATTAGACTGGAAAGTGAAATTCAGCAAATGTTTTTCCGTAAATCTAATTTAGAGGAAGACAAATGCCCCAAACCGCGATGCCACAAAGCGGTGGAGGAGGAGAATTGGGTGAACGGCAAGAAGCGGCTGCTGTGGAAGGAGGTTGATGTTTTTGCTTCTCTGATGCTAACACAACCAAGTAATAAGGTCCATCTCGTTGTTTACCCAAACCAATCGTCGTCTTCGTCCTCAAGTCCTACAAAATACACCAATAAGGAAATAAGGTTACTGAACAATTAAGATCTCTGGTAATTTGACTCATAGACATTAAATCCACCTTAAAAGAAGGCACATGCACCAAGCACGTACATTTTTTTAAAGTAACAATTGAATTCAAAGGTAAATTCCCAATGGATGTAATTGGAGCCTGTTCTCCACTTGGCATAGCAACTGGTGGCAAAAGGGTGTTCTTACTTCAGTTGACAAGTAAAGTTGGAGATAAAGTAATGTGGTATGTTGCACCACTATCAATAATTAATTGATGGAGGCGCAACAGTGCTTGTAACAAACCTGAAGAAGTAGCAACAACATTAGCTTTAGGATTGGCAGATCGTGTTGTCCCTTTACCCTGTATGATAGATAAGATTTGCTGGAGTTGCAAATCAGAGAGCCCATTTGTCACCGACGGCACATCCTGAATTACTGGACCCTCCTTGACATTATTGACTAAAGGCTAATGACTATGGTTGCGCTTAAAAGACGTGCTTCCTTGATTGGATTTGTTTGATGCATGTTTAGGGTGTTCTGGCGGATACCCATTCAATTTCTAGCATGTTTCTTGCACATGATGGCCACGGTCACAATAAAAGCAATGCAAAGGTTTTTGATTAGATGAGTTGGAATAAGAAGAAGAAGAACCTTGTCCATGTCAAATAGCTAGAGCCACCGGTTCACCCCTTTGGACAACCATGGCTGAGTTCTCTGTTGTCTCACATGCAGTGCCTAGGCTTCACTGCTTCTCTTCTTGGACAATGGAAGAGTAAGCCTTGGCAACATCAGGTAGTGGATTCATCAATAGAATCTGCCCTCGAATTGCACTGTAGGACTCAATAAGTCCCATGATAAATTGCATCAATCTGTGTCTCTTGTGGTCCGCCCCACAAGAGCAAACAGTGTCATTATAGGATCCTAGTTCATCCCATAATATTTTTAGTCTTGTGTAATAAGCCGCAACAATGATATGATCTTGAGCAAGACAAGCAATGTCCCCTTCAATCTGAAAAATACGAGGGGTACTGCTTTGAGAAAAACAATCTTGAAGGTCTTCCCATACCTCCTGGCTGTGGTCGAAAAAAAACACTGTCAGCAAGATCTTGTGTGAGTGAATTGAGAATCCAAGAGAGGATCATATCATTGCATTTTTTCCACACAGCATAGTCGTCTGGTTTGGCTGTGGCAAACGGCATTGTGGTGGTCCCGTCTATGAAACCTAACTTGGATTTGGCGTTCAAAGAAATTGTCATGGCTCAACACCATGTCGAATAATTATCCCCACTAAGGGGTTTGGAAACAAGCACCATTCCTGGATGATTGGAATGGTGAAGAAAAAATGGATTTGCAGCAACAGGCCTGCCTCCATTCGAAGGTTGTTCGTTTGCCATGATGATGGCCAATGGCGAAAAGAAGGTAAAAAATAGGGCAGAGAGCTAGGTTATAGTTCCTTGCTCTGATACCATGTAAAATGAGGAAAAGAATATTTGCCTTGAATTGCATTCTATTGAATTAGGAGACGTAGCTTTATACAAGGGATTTCCTACAATCTCCTTGATCTATTCTAGGTAGTCTGAGTACAAAAGGCAACTAAACAAATATACAACTAATACAATATTTTGTCAATGAATGGCCAGATATTATGTCATTCTCAATAGAAAATGGGGAAAATAAGCTGAAATCGCGGGTTGCAGTATATATATATATATATAAATGCCCGTCTAAACATACTAGTGAGTCGTCCGGACGCCCCTAACTTGGAATGTCCGAAAATCGATCCTTCCAGAGGCATCCCGTTTGCACCCTGTCCGGATATGAAGGGAACCCTGTCTGGACACACATTCGAAATTGAACATTTGTCCAACCCGTCCGGACACACCAGTTTTTGCATGCAAACACCAGTCTGAAATTCAAACTTCATTAGATTTCTAAGTGTTATTTTTTCATTCTTCATTTAATTACTTACTTAATTAGTCTAATTCGCATTGAAACTTTTTCAAGGTATATACGTACAATATATAATATAAACTAACAGATATAAGGTGATGTAAGGAAGGTAAATTCATTTTCAAAGAAAGCATTCAAGTGTATATATTGAGACTTCTCTAAGGGCTTTGGTGTGACTCCATAGCTAGTTTCTTTGTTCGAGTTTCTATTATTTATTCGGCTTCTATGGTGCTGCATCACTGGGACTTTGTAACTGATCATAATGAAACAAACTATGCAAAACATATTAGATAAGGTTTCAACCTACCTCAAATTTGCTAGAGAATATTATTGATATTGTATATTACAGTACTCTCCATATATTGGAGGATTTGATTTAATCTTCATTAATTGTAATTGATTATAATCAAATCAGATTTGAATATATTCAATTCTAATTTGATTATATTTTCTCTACATACCCTTTTGTATTCTCTCTATATCCCTATAAATAGGGAACATTTGTTTTGTAAATGATCAAGCAAGAAGAACAACAATGTAGCCCTTTGAGCTTCACTCTATGGACGTAGGTCATAGACCAAACCATGTAAAATCTCTTGTCTCTCTTATTTTATTATTCCGCATTTTATTTCTTTTAGGTTTTAGATTTCTTTCATAATATCAGAGCTATAGGCTAACGCCAGTATTCTTCGTTCCAATGGTTCTGTGACCTTCTTTGTTATTCTATTTTATTTGCAAATCTTCTCATGTATTTGCTGGTCGCATCTTACAAAAAAACAAATTCTCGATGCAGATGTAAATTGTAGTGTTCAATACCTTTGGTTCTCCAAAGTCCAAAGGTAGGCTTGGCAATTTGGGTTTGCGGGTAGGGTTCGTGTCAACCCGACTGACTTGATAACATAATCGGGTTCAACACGAACCCGACCCGGTTACTAATTGGGTCAAAACGTATAACCCGGACACGACCCAATTGTGAACCAGGTTACATGACACAAACCCGATGAACCCATGCCCACTCTACAACCTCAATCCGCACTGCAGTCACAGGAGAAAAGAAAAGAACCAAACAACACAATTCGGCCATGGTTTGCAAACCCAGATCACGGGAAACCGTGTTCACAGCCAACAAGCTCCAAATCTAGGGCTCCCAAGTTTGCAAACCGAAAACTCGAAAAGACATAGCACTTAGCCGTTGATTCGCTGAACCTCAGACGGCGTGAAGCCGTGAGTGTGAACAGTGAACCCAATGTAAAGGCCGCGTGAAGCCGTGGGTGTGAACTCGTGAGTACGTCCGATCCGAAGGTGAAGCTATGCGGCTGTGCGGCTATGCTTGTGAAGAGTCAAGACAGTGAAGTGAAAAGAAAAGTGATGGTGGAAGACTGAAAGTGTGAAAGGAACCAAGGAGGGGAGGTGTGCGGCATGCGGCGTGAAGATGGTGAAGTGAAAACACTGAAAAGTAAAGTGATGCGGGTTACGTGGGTAGGGTTTTGCCTCGGACCAAAAGTGACGTTAAAAAAAATAATAATAATAATAATCGGGTCATAATCGTGTTTGGCGGGTCACCCGCGGGTTGATCCACTAGATATGATTATAAACAGGTCATAATCAGGTTGACCCGATTATAACCCGAACCCGATAAAGCCAAACTCAAACCTTGTTTTCTCATGTCATGTTCATGCCGGGTTCGCGGGTCGTGTCAAAAATTGCCAAGCCTATCCAAAGGCCTTATTCTATGTTATTCTGTTTTATTTGCAAATCTTTCAAATGTATTTGCTTACGAGTTGCATCTTAGAGAGAGGAAAAAAAAAGAAGAAAAAAAAGAAAAGAAAAGAAAAGAAAAAAAGAAAAAAGATTATGCCGTCGTGCAGTTCTTCTACTTTTGGTTGTATTCCTCTTCTACAGATCCGGTTCATGTGCCATCTCCAAATTCCAGATACTCAAGCGCTAATCGGTGGGTTTCATGACTTTCCGGTGACTTTTTGGTGTTTCCCTGCACTGTCATGGCGTCTCGGACGAATTTCCGGCCGATATGTGGTTTTTAATAGTGGTCTTAGTTGTTTCCCGCAGCTTTTGTGGTATTTTCTGCCAACTTTTGAGTTTACCGGCGACATTTCTGGCGATCTGTGGCGTTATCCGACGAGATCTAGTCGTACCGGCAATTTTCCGGCAGGTTCTGGCGGTCTCCGGCGAGTTGGTTGGAGAAGATTGTTACTGTTTGGTTCTGCTTGGTTTGGATCTTCCCTATCCTAGATAAGAATAGCTGAAATAAATAAATAAATAAATGGAGATCAGTGAAAAAAAAAAAAGAGGCCAAGTTGCCCATTTTATTTTGGCCCTGTGTTGGCTCTTATTTTGGCCATTGACCCATTCTTTAACATGTTGTATTGTTTCAAACCCATGTCCATTTTAACTTATAGTTAGCCGCATTTATTTTGGATCTTGTAGTAATGTTTCAAACACAGCCCTATTTCAATTCATAGTTGGCTTTTACATTTGGCCCATAATTGGCCCATTATTTATATTTTGGCATTTGTGGCCTTCTTTTAGCCCATACCCAGTTGGCTCGAAGAAGAAGAAGAAGAAAAAGAAGAAGAAGAAGAAGGAAGACGAAGAAGAAGGGGAAAGATGTTCTCCTACTTGGATTATATCGGACCCAACATAAAGGAAAAAAAAAAAAATCAAACTCAATATTTCAGAATCTTTTACCTTGAGTTTGCAGGGGAATGTAAGAGAATATTATTGATACCGTATATTACAGTACTCTCCATATATTGGAAGATTTGAATTAATCTTCATTAATTGTAATTGATTATAATCAAATCAGATTTGAATACGTTCAATTCTGATTTGATTATATTTTCTTTACATACCCTTTTGTATTTTCTCTATATTCTTATAAATATGGAGCATTTGTATTGTAAATGGTCAAGCAATAAGAGCAACAATGTAGCCCTTTGGGCTTTACTCTGTGGACGTAGGTCATAGACCGAACCATGTAAAATCTCTTGTCTCTCTTATTTTATTATTCCTCATTTTATTTCTTTTAGGTTTTAGATTTCTTTCAAAATTCTCCTCATTTGATTATATCAGTTTGGAGCTTAGTAACTTCTTGGCCGTCGCCGCATGCCCATTTCACGAAGATTATATATGTTTCATTACATTACAAGCGAACCATCTAAATTAATCTGGAAAACAAGTTGTACGCTTTTGTTTTGTGCTAATTAAGGCTACGTATAATTGTCGGGTTTTTTTTTTTTTTACTGTATTCTTATTCGAAATCCTCTGTAACCTATTTGTTTGTAGGTACCTATATATATATATATATATATATTCTCAAGACCACATTTGAAGTTACACACTCCAAACTTGTCGATCGCCTCGACCAGAACATGATAAACGCAATTCCTTGGAACACAAACATTCGAAAATGCGAATCAAAGCATGGATGTCTTTTCGTGATTCTTTCTCCACAACCTTTTATTCTTCTGCCACTGTTCCATTAATTCTATCTTCTTGCTCATTTTTTTGAGAGTTGAAACCAGAGGAGCACGTTGAAGTTTCAAGTGAAAAATCATACAACATATATATATATATATATATATATCATTTTGTATTCTTCTAAATTTTTGTTGCTCACACATGGAAAAGTACAGGGAGATAGTTGTATCGACAGGTGGTGAACATGGTGGTGAAGAAGAGTCTTTGAGTTCAAGTAAATCTCAGCGTGCCACTGGGAGGACTAAATCTATCCATCCGCCCATTGAAACCCGCTGGCATCTCCCTCCTCAACAAGAATATAAGCCTTCAAATTTCGGCTTCAAGTCTATAATGTCTTTCCCGCTCAAGTTTCGAGACTCGTTAACCAGAATTGGCAGGACCAAAAGCATGCAAATGGTTCTTGAAGGAGCTCATGATCCAAAAGATGAACAATTTGTAGAGTCTTTCCGTAAATTGCTTTTAGTTGATGGCCAGCCATTGGGAAAGCACAATGACTATCATACTCTTCTACGGTATTTGTTTATTTTTTATTTTTACTGCAGAATATATACTGCATTAATTCATGTTTCTTTCTACATGAGGATTTGTAATTCAATTCTGTTATGGTTGTTAATTTCTTACAATTTCAGGTTTCTACGTATGAGGGATTTTAATCTTTCAAAAGCAAAGGAGATGTTTTTGAATTATCTCAAGTGGCGTGAAGATTTCGGGGTTGATGCAATTCCCAAGGTAAACTCCAATTAAACAACTCTTACTGGGTGCCCAAAAAAAACAACAACATATGTACTGTAGTTGTTTTAATGATTCATATTGAAGTTAACTCTCTGTTTTTAACGTAGAAGCATATTGATAGTGATCTTGTCTTGTATAATCATTCTTTTGAGATTCATGTTCTTGGAACATGATGCAGGAATTGATGTTTAAGGAGTATGCAGAGGTAAAGAAATGGTATCCTCATGGATATCATGGAGTTGATAGATATGGTAGACCAGTATATATTGAAAGGATTGGGATGGTAGACCTTAATTCCCTGCTGCAAATAACTACAATAGAAAGATTTGTTAAGTATCATGTGTCAGAACAAGAGAAACGTCAAATTTGAGATACCCTGCATGTTCAATTGCAGCTAAGACACACATAGCATCCACCACTAGTATCTTGGATGTTAATGGAGTGGTGAGCATTTCTTCTTATTTTCTCTGTTTCGATTTGATTTCTTAAGTGTTTTTTCTTTTAGATGAATTGAATCAATTCAAGACCTTTTCATAGCAGCTACTGTACTTTTGCGTAGGGAATGTCTAATTTCTCAAAGCCTGCAAGATATCTGTTTACAGAAATCCAGAATATCGATAGCAATTATTATCCAGAGGTAAGAGCAAGATCATTCTCTGTCAAGCTCACCATGCATCTTGAATCTTTCTAGACTATTCCTTACAAGCTCAGACAGATCAAGAGCTATCCAGTATAGGTTATGTGCACTTTTGCAGCATACTAAATTTTGGTAGCTGATATTCGCCCTACAGACTTTAAATAAACTATTTATCATTAATGCTGGCTCTGGGTTTCGGATGCTGTGGAAAGCTATCAGGACCTTTATGGATGCAAGAACAATAGCAAAAATTCAAGTGAGAAGTTTTCTTGTCAATGTTGATCTCCTGGAATTGGGTAATTTGCTAGCGGTTTCCTTCTCAAATTAAGAGTGCTTAATTGTTTAACATGTGAGGTTTCAGGTGCTTGGGAACAACTACGTTAGTAACCTGCTAGAAGTCATTGATTCTAGGTAACATGTTTGATTTGTTGATTGATGCCTGTACATATATATTTCAGCTTAAGAATGTTCTTTAAATACCTGGGCTAATATTGGCTGATTCAATTCTGCAGTAATTTGCCAAACTTTCTGGGTGGGAACTGCACATGTTCTGACTATGGGGGTTGCTTATTAAGTGACAAAGGACCCTGGAACAATCCAGAGATCAAAGAAATACTGCAGGTTAACTTCTCAGTGTACAAATTTCCATCTTATAATAGTTAAGGTGAATGTTTCATTTATTTTTCACAGGCAGTTTCCACAACAGAAGATATAAATGATAATGGAGAAAACGGTGGTACAGTGGTTTCAGAAGCCTTCTTGAAGAATATGGTAAGCAACCTCATTTTCAAAAAATATTTAGATTCTGACCAAATATATTTAAAACTATTTGCATTTGTGTACAAAGTGTGTGAGCAAGCAACTTTTTTTTTTTTTTTTTTTTTTTTTTTTTTTTTTTTTATAATCGGGATATTTGGGGCTTCGCCTGGACTAGATCTCCGGGACACCATGCAAAACACTCCCTCTACACGAATTGGGTAAAACTTGGGCTTTTGCTTGCAGGTGTGACGTCCCCAAAGAATTGTTTGCGTTCAAGAGGGGTCAAAGAATCTTAGACCTATTTCTGTTGGATTTATTCCTTTTGAGTGGACTAGTATAGTCATTTAATTTGTTTAGTTTTAGGCCTACAATGGAACGAGCCAAAATACCCATTTCTCCACCCTATAACAGTTGCTTCATGAGGCATCAATGTCAAATGACTTATCATTCGAACCAACCCTTAAAGTTAAAGAAATAGCTTAAGGAATTATACCCTAATATCTGATAAATCTTTTACAGTCTAGTACTTGAACTTTCAATGGCTTAACGATTGTCTACAAGTGTCTTTCTTAATGGGTTAAAATATACTCATTTTGTTCTTTCAAGCTTCCTTCCCTCTTGTGTTGTACTTGTGAGGATTAAGGGCTGAATTGAATTCAAATGCAGAGACATGAAGAGTCAGAACGTGTGGAAAGAAAACAAGCAGACAAGCTTGCATTAAAAACAATCCAGGCATTGGAAGATGCACTTGAAGAAACCAAGACAGTGAGTTTAGCAAATGCTTGCATGTCTGTCTTATTTCAAATAACCTAAATCCTATGCAGAATGATATTGACATCCCTTTATATATATATGATCGTCACCAGAAAATTGAGGCACTGGAAGCTGCACTTGGAGGCATCAAGATGGTGAGTATTAGATCTTCTGATAAAGATACATCTGTCCAGATTTAAAAGGATTTGTTTTATCCTATTATCTAGGTTAGAAGTTGTATAGCTTATCCTATTATCTAGGCTAGAAGTTGTATAGCATTAGGTTTATAATTCTATGTTATTGATAAGCTTAAGTGATAAAGCTTAAATTCAAATATTGTATAGTCCTACTAAAGGACTAACACTATTGATATTATATAAAGAACTCACTGCCCTATAGTTTAGGTAGGCAGTCAATCAAAACTACTCTAAATCCTATATGGTATCAGAGCCAACCAAGACTAACGTCTATGGCTATTCCAACTACTGAAACTGACTCGTCCACCCTAACCTCACCCCCTCTTTCTATCCTTACCTCTTGCGCCCCAACACCCCTTCAGAATGTACATCATCATATTTCCGAGAAGCTTACCCAAGAAAACTACATCTTGTGGCGATTCCTCATGGTCCCTTTCCTAGAAGGCCAAAATCTATTCGGGCATGTCGATGGTTCAACACCACGGCCCCCTCAGCTTGTCCCAGACACAACCTCTGGTCTCCTTATTGCCAATCCCGATTATCAAACCTGGTACCATCAAGATCGAATGATCTTCAGCGCCATCATATCAACGATATCCGTAGAAGCTTTACCTCATGTCATTGGCCTCTCTACTTCCCGAGAAGTCTGGCTCACTTTGGAGACACTATTCTCCGCTCAATCCCAATCACGCATCCTGCAGCTTAAGCAGCAGTTAGCCACCTTGAAGAAAGGTGCTCAATCAATCTCCACTTATTTCCAAAAAGCACAGGGATTTTCTCATCTATTAGCTACCATTGGCAAGCCTGTCGACGCCTCGGAACTCGTCTCCAACATCCTTGCTGGCCTTGGACCAGATTATGATCCTCTTGTCACATCTGTGACTACAAGGCAAGACTCCATCTCTCTTAATGGTCTTTATGGCTATATGTTATCTTATGAGTTACGATTGGAACAACACAAATCTGCTATTGATTTGAACATCTCTACTGCCAACACTGCCCAACGTCAAAGTCCCTCTCATCCACGCAACAACCGTGGCTCCAATCCAGGCTATCGCAACAATTTTTCCCAAGGTAGGGGTCGTGGCCGTGGTAGAGGGCCACCTCAGCAGTTCCCTTCATCTGGTCCTAGTTCCTTCCAACGCCCCACTTGTCAAGTATGTCACAAACAAGGCCACACAGCAGCCACCTGCTGGTTCCAATTTGAGCAGGATTATCAGCCTGCCTCTCCTTCACTGCATGCCAACATGGCTTCCACCTCTCCTGCCACCGACTCTTCATGGTACCCGGACACCGGTGCCAATGTTCATTTGACAAATGATCTCTCCAATCTCAACTTGCATGCTAAGGACTACATTGGTATGGACAAAATCTGCGTCAGAAATGGCCAAGGTTTGGAAATTTTACACTCTGGTTGTGGTCTCTTACCTACACCCTCACATACCTTTCAATTATTCTCCCTCTTACATGTTCCTAAAATACAAAAAAATCTCATTTCTGTAAATCAATTCACCCGTGACAATCATGTGTTTATTGAATTTCACCCAAAATTTTTCTGTGTTAAGGACCTCAAAACCCGCCAACTGCTCCTCCAAGGCCCGAGTAAACTTGATTTCTATCCTTGGCCCTCCTCTCATGCTCCTTCTTCCAAGTCCCTTGCTGCCTTCATAGGTGAAAAGGTCTCCCTGGATCAATGGCATCTCCGGTTAGGTCATCCAGCTTCCCCTATTGTCAGTCGTGTTATCCAATCCAATAAGTTGCCCGTGGTTTCCTCAAAGCTCTCCACAATCTGCTCTTCATGTCAGCAGGGCAAGAGTCATCGTCTTCATTTCAACATCAGTACTTCTATTTCCAGTGCTCCCTTACAATTGTTATTTCTTGATGTCTGGGGCCCAGCCCCCCTCACTTCTGTAAACAACAATCGTTATTACTTAAGTATTGTGGATGATTTCAATAAATACACCTGGTTTTATCCTCTTGAATTAAAGTCTAATGTGTGTGCAATTTTTCTTCGTTTCAAACATCTTGTTGAAACTTATTTTGGTTCCAAAATCCTTTCAGTCCAAAGTGACAATGGTGGCGAATTTTGTCCCCTTCAAACATCTCTAAATGCATTGGGAGTGTCTTATCGTTTAAGCTGTCCACATACCCATCATCAAATAGGATCTGTAGAAAGGAAACACCGACATATTGTTGAAACGAAACAGGGCTCACTCTTCTTGCCACTGCCAGTGTTCCCTTAACCCTTTGGGACTCAGCCTTTGAAACTGCAACTTATCTAATCAATAGACTCCCTTCCAAAGTCACTAAGTACAAGTCTCCTTATGAGTGTTTATTCCAAATTTCACCCGATTATAAGTTTCTAAAGACATTTGGCTGTGAATGTTGGCCATTCCTGCGTCCCTATAATTCCACCAAACTTGCCTTTCGATCCACTTCTTGTGTTTTTATAGGGTACAACAAAAACCATCTTGGATACAAGTGTCTTCACCTTCCAACAGGCAAAGTCTACATTGCCCGACATGTCATTTTTAATGAAACCAAGTTTCCATTCCTCACATCCACTCCCAGCAGCCCCTCTTCTCCTTCCTCCATTCCAAACTTAGTATATGTTCCCATTCTACCACCATCACATCCAGCAACCAATGATGCACCCATCATTCCTCTCATACAACCATCTCCATCTCCACCCCCGTCACCTCCCACAGAAATAGCCACTGATTCCATACTCAAATAATCTTAGCCTCTTCTCCTGCATCCGGGCCACCTCCTCCCTCACGGGTACATGGTATGATAACACGATCACAGAATAAAATTTTCAAACCTACCACATTCACGCAGAGTCAGGTATCCACCTCCTCAAGCACTCACAGCTCTCCTACACGGTCAAGAAGCTGAACCAACTTGCTACACTCAAGCAAGTCAGCATCCTCAATGGCGAAAGGCCATGAGTGAAGAGTTCGATGCTCTCCTTCAAAATGGAACCTGGTCCCTGGTCTCTCCCTCTCCAGCCATGAACGTAGTTGGGTGCAAATGGGTCTTTCGGATCAAGAGAAAGGCTGATGGGCAAATAGAACGGTATAAGGCTCGGTTAGTAGCCAAAGGGTTCCACCAACAACCCGGGATCGATTTTTCAGAAACTTACAGCCCCGTAGTTAAGCCTATAACTATTCGAATGGTGCTCTCCATTGCTGTTTCTGTAGGCTGGGCTATCCATCAAGTCGATGTCAGCAATGCATTTCTCCATGACAATCTCCAAGAAACCGTGTATATGGCACAACCTCCTGGGTTTCAGCATCCTTCCCATCCTACGACTGTTTGTAAGTTGCACAAAGCCTTATATGGCTTGAAGTAGGCGCCAAGAGCATGGTTTTCCAGACTAAGCACTCGTCTTCTAGAACTACAATTCAAAAGCTCCAAGGCTGATTCATCCCTTTTTATCTACACTGCTCATGGGATTCAAATGTTTGTGTTAATATATGTTGATGATATAATCATCACAAGTTCACACACTGGCGCTATTTCTAGGCTTATTCAGGATCTGAAATTATCATTTGCTCTCAAAGACCTTGGACCTTTACATTTCTTTTTAGGTGTAGAAGCCACTTGGTCCTCAGATGGTCTCCATCTTTCTCAGCAACAGTATATCCTTGATATTCTAAAGAAGACCAATATGGAGCTTGCCAAACCAATTGCCACTCCAATGTCTTCCTCTTCTATTCTTAGCAAGTTTGAAGGCTCTACAATTACGGATCCTACACTATACCGCAGCACCATTGGATCACTTCAATACTTGTCTCTCACTCGTCCGGACATTGCCTTTGCTGTCAACAAGGTATCTCAGTTTATGCAAGATCCACGAGACCCTCACTGGACTGCTGTCAAGCGCATTCTGCACTACTTAAAGGCCACAGTTGACTACACTCTTTGCATTCACAAATGCTCATCACCTCAGATTCTTGCTTTCTCGGATTCTGACTGGGCTGGCTGTCCCGATGACTGGAAATCGACGTCTGGATATTGTGTTTTTCTGGGTAAAAACTTGATCTCATGGAGCTCCATGAAGCAGCCCACTGTGTCACGTTCAAGCACGGAGTCCGAGTACAAAGCTCTTGCAAATGCCTCTACTGAATTGATATGGATTCAGACTCTCTTACGTGATCTTCGAGTCTCCCTACCACGTGCACCAATCTTATATTGTGATAACATTGGTGCGACTTATCTCACTTCCAATCCAATCTATCATGCACGTACAAAGCACATTGAGATAGACTACCATTTTGTTCGAGATCAAGTTGCAAATAAGTATCTGGAAGTTCGGTTTATTTCTGGAAAAGATCAGCTTGCGGATGTCCTAACAAAACCACTTCCTTCAAGCTGATTTCTCCAGCTCAGTTTCAACCTCAACATCAGGGTGCCTACGTCGAGTTTGAGGGGGCGTATTAGATCTTCTGATAAAGATACATCTGTCCAGATTTAAAAGGATTTGTTTTATCCTATTATCTAGGCTAGAAGTTGTATAGCATTAGGTTTATAATTCTTTGTTATTGATAAGCTTAAGT
Organism: Alnus rubra; assembly: GCA_028654335.1. Classification (NCBI taxonomy): domain Eukaryota; kingdom Viridiplantae; phylum Streptophyta; class Magnoliopsida; order Fagales; family Betulaceae; genus Alnus; species Alnus rubra. The sequence goes on along the minus strand of JAJPGS010001928.1, from coordinate 8,487 downwards.
GATAAAGCTTAAATTCAAATATTGTACAATCCTACTAAAGAACTAACACTATTGATATTATATAAAGAACTCACTGCCCTACGGTTGAGGTAGGCAGTCAATCAAAACTACTCTAAATCCTATAGTGAGTCTCAAAGATATAAATAAAAGAGAATTTCACTTCATCATTTTAAATTGTCACCGCTTTTGCAATGTCAACTCTCCCGTCCAAATTCAGAACAGATGAAGTGAAATGTCCAAAATACTCATATTTTTCTATAAAAAGAAAAAGAATAGCACAGTCGTGGGTCACGAGTGACCCGCTGTGGGTTTGGTATTTTTGCGAGCCTTTTTTTTTAGTATTATTAAATCAAAGTATTTTTCTAATTTTATAAACATCTTATGGGTAGTTTGGAGATGTCACTCATCAACCGTTAGATTTAACGCTGAATTTGAATGAGAGGGTTGACATTGCAAACTTCTAAAAAGATGGTAACTTTAAATTGACACTTTTTAAAATTTAGGGTTAAAGACATATTGGTACTTGTGGTTTAAAAAATTTATTTTTTTGGACCTCAGTTTCATTTCGCTTTACAAATGATACTTGAGTTCTGGAAAAAGACATTATTTTTGTGTCCAAATTTTAACGGATTGTCACGTGTCAACCAATGAGGGTTACCACGTGGCACAATATTAATTTTTTTTAAAAAAATATAAATAAAATTAATTAAAAAATTTTAAAAAATAAATGTAAAGAAAATAAAATTGAAAAAAGAAAAAGAAAAAGAGGGGTGGCTCATTTGGCCAAAATGGGGGTGGCCACCAGTCTGGGGCAAACCGCCCACATGGAAAAAAAAAAAAAAATTTGAAGAAGGGGGTTTTGGCCCTTGGGGATGGTTTGCGGGGTGGTTCGGCCACCCCCAAGCTGGCCGATTTGTATTTTTAATTTTTTTTAAATTTTTTTTATATTGTGTCACGTGTTAACCCTCATTGGTTGACATATGGCAGTCCATTAAAATTTAGACGTAAAAATAAACGGATGTATTAAGTCAGTCTTTTCTCAAAACCCAAGTACCATCTCCGAAGCGAAATGAAACTAAGATACCAAAAATAAAGTTTTTAAACCACATGTATCATATATGTCTTTAACTCTAAAATTTAAAGAGTCTGACTGTAAAAATAATAAAATATCGATGGTAATAAATAAAGTGTTTCCCGTGTGAATGTATGTATCAATAATGCTGGTTCTCAATGGGAATCTATCTCATATCATTATTTTCTAAAATATTTGTTAATATTGTTTGCTCCCAAAGGTGTTGAAAGGACTCGCACAGAATATAGAAGATTGAGAAGATCAGTTTGAACTTAATTGGCCGGGAATTAAGAAGTCAGTCTTGATGTCAAATAAGTAGAGAGCAATCATATCGTTGATTGTCATTTGTTAAGAATATATAACTGAATATTCATTCTCTTTCGAATGATTGTGGAAAGCTGATCATGATACTTCTATAATTAGGCATTGCATCTTTTTCCTAACAGTTTTAGGCAAAGCATGAGAGAGAAAATTTAATTAATTTATGAAGAAAATATATATAACAAATGATTCTAATACTATTTTTGTTTTCACATTCATGCGCTAAAGAAATTAAACCATTATTACATTGCTACCCATTTTCTTTTTCCTTTTTTCTTTTTTTTTTTCCCCAAAAATGACCTATTAAAAAAATATTCACACGAGTAATGCCAGTTCGGTATCATTTTTTATCCTCTCAAATTTGATGTAATTTTTAAAATTATAATTAGATCAAAATTTAATAATAATTTTAAGAGATACATCAATTTAAAAAATAAAAAAATGATTAATATCATTAATCGCTTCACAAAGACTCAAAGAGGATGACTACAAGGTAGACAAATCCATTAAGCAGACATTATATATATATAAAAAGTCTCTATCTAAATTATTGTTATCAAACGTAAGATATTGTACGACCAGATTCTGACGTGTACATTTGGGATCATTAGCTTCCCAACAAACATATTGGGCAAACAGGAACCATGTAATTTTTTTTTTGATATGAATTTATGATCATATCCTATCACTATTTGAGATATTTTCTATTTCTTTTCTTTTTGGTAATTGCAAAACAAGTCGGGCCAAGTAAAATGTGGTTGGTGGGGGGGGGGGGGGGGGGGTTTAAAACTTTGTGTTTGTGATTGGGTAGTAGGTCTCACCTACTTCGCCAGCACACCACTTGCTGGAACAGCGCGGTACGGAGTAATTATTTATTTATAGGCATGGGCTGGCAGCATGGTTAATGCCATCTGCTGAAGTGGGCAACTGACATGACTCTAATATTTTTTTTATTGTTTTTTTTATTTTTTTCCATTTTTAATCTTTTGATATTGTTGGTGAAAAATCAAGGGCCAAGTCGGCCCCTAATTTCAGGAATAAAACTTGATTTTTTTTTTTGTGCGCACATTTATATAAAATAAAAACAGACAAATCTTAAACTTAATTCTATATCAAGCAAAAATTATAAATCATAACTGTATACAAAAGTTATGTTTATAAAATCATCTTTAAAAATAACTTCATTTTCGAATGCAAAAACCTTCTAGTTTATTACAGATAGGGTTGACAGTTTTTTAACATAACCTGTGAACCTGATACGAAATTAAAAAGTTAGAGTTTGGCATCAAATGGTCGACCCTCTTGACCCACCGTTAACCCATTTATATATATTTTAAGATTACAATTAAAGAAAAACCTTAAACGATTTCACTTCACGTCTTCACATAAGAATCATGTCCTAATTCCTAAATGGCTAAACCTAGAAACTTTTAAGAAAACTTCTTCGTTCTTTACTTATTTGCAAAGTGGGGAGAGTGCATTCGTCAGTCGTGAAGCTCTTCTACTTCCGCAATCCTTTTCGACACATTAGTAGAATAAATAGCTTCATGTGTTTTAGTATGTAGTGAATTCCCAAGGCATTGCTAAATCTTCATCACATTTTGATGTTGGTACAGTTTCTGGTTTGGTGATGTGTCGCCTTTTGATTCGCTTTCTCCAAGATCTGCAAAATAGTAAAGAACTTGTCGGGGGTGCCAACTGCCGACCAATCCCACTCCGATGCCCAAGTAAGACTCTATAGACAATTTTAGGGAGTAATAAGAGCAGAGTAAAATCAGAGATATTAGAGTTAATTTCATACCTAATATAGCAGCCTATTTATTGGCACACAGTTCTGAGATAATTGGAGTGCTATGATATAATTCAATTAGGAGTCTGATCCCTAGATTGTATGAGATCAGACTTATCTTTCTAAGAGTCCAGTTCGGGTAGGATACTCCTTGTCACCTGATCCCCATATTTTATGGGATAATGGTCTATCCCGGAAAGCCCAGGATAGAGTTCTTCTGCTGATTGTTAGGGATTATAAGATCAAACCTTATCCTATAAATATCGGTCGAATTATCAGGATAAACATTTTAGCATGTTTCATCCAAATCACCTCATGGTGATCCTGAGAAAGTCGTTCCCAGGATCAACTGGATATGGGCCTTTGATATGTTCTTCTAGCCTTCCCGAGATGATGATGTTCCGAGGTCGTTCGGCTGTTCTCTTATTCCTGGCCATAGTATCGAGGATATTCACAAGATTCTGCAATGGGTATGCGAGACCCTGATGACCATGCAGTCTTGCCGAGTCTATTGGATCGAATGGGCCCAAGGCTTGGTCGTGGCCCACTTGGCTTTGGGAATGATAATTTCCCCAACAGTTACCTCTCAATTCTCTTATTTGAATTTCGAATTCAAGAGAATTAAATAAGGGCAATTTATTTCAGATTCTTCCTCGAGACTTGCATCTTACACCGTAGCTGACTTTTCCGAAAGGAATGATGACACCTAGATTCTCAGGTAGTTGTCATTCGAGGCATCATATCAATGATGACTCCTCGAATCTAAATTCGGTGTTGGCGGCTGACTTGATGGCAACACTTCAGTTCTCGAGCACGTGTGTTGACATCTGGTGACTTGATGGGTGTTGCTTCGGTTCTCGGGTACGAGTGCCCGGTTGGCGCATTAAATACACCTCCTCTATATATATTTTCTTTCACATTTCATTTGTCACACTTTCAACTTTCTTGCTCATGCTTCTTTCAAGTGCTCTTGCTCTCAAGCCTTCCACCCTTCAAATCGAAACCCTTTGAGAATGTCTTCTGGTTTCGAATTCGAGCACGAATCTCATCTCGAGCTACAAGAGGAGTAGATTCCAACCGGGGAAGCTTAGGTCGAAGAAGGTCCGGTACTGGTGCCTCTCGAGAATCTCTGGGTCGAGATTTTATCTGCAGAGAATGAGTGTGTTCTTCGCCACAACTATGAGATCGGCTCGTCCGTCCGGCTCCACTTTCAAGATCCAGCTAGTCGGACAATCAGATGTTGGGACGTCACTCTCTTTGAGAAGATGTTCATGGCTGGACTCCGGCTTTCATTCCCGAAGATTGCTTAGGAGCTTTTCCTATTCTTGATGATCGCCCTGAGCTAGCTCGTCCTGAGTGCTTGGAGGTATCTCTTTGCCTCCTACATTCTGTGGAAGATGGTGCTTGGAACCCGGATGAGCATCCCACAGTTCTTCAACATCTACTAGCCAAAGATGAAGCTTGATGGGTTAGTGGAGCTCTAGGTTTGCCAGAACCCCCTCTTAATGTGGTTGAAGAACAGTTATTCCAACAACAAGCTTTGGGAGTAGCATATCTTACGAGTTCGGGGGAGTGGGAGTGTTCTTCCACTGATGAGCTTCCGAGGATTAGAGGATTCCCCGGGAGTCGAGGCCTTTGGCTCACAATTTGCTGGAGCCCCCACACTTGAACATTGTCGATTGGTCTAAAGTCGCCAAGATGATTTCCTTCTCCTGGCAGGGAGTGAATCAAACGGTCGGCATTGAATTTAACAAGATTGTCACAGATATTGCTTTGAGGGAGCATTTTGGGTACGCCATTCCCGAGGACAAGGTCTTGCTCGACCAAAAGGGCAGCTCACTGAAGAAGAAGAAGACTGACGTACCCAAGGCGTCTGCCCCTGGTGGTGCTCCAATGAAGTCTTCCAAGAAGAGGACTGGTGTACTTGAGGCCTTTACACCGGGTGGTGATCCGAATAGAAGCAGGGTGGAGCTACCAAGAGCCCCAAGGTTTCCTTCCAAAAAAATCAAAATTAAAATTTTACCCATAATTTTTTTTATTTTCTTAGTTTTGCCCCCCAATTTCATTTATTATTATTTTTTTTCAATTTGGCCCCCCAACTTCCAAATTCTGGCTCTGCCCTTGTGAAGAAGGCCTTGGAAAGAAGACTCGTAGACAACCTTTGGCTGCTTCTAGCTCGAGGAGTGTACTTTTGATGCAAGCAGCGAAGCAACTGATTACTGCTATAGCTCGAGAAGTCGTGCCTAAAGTTCGCACTAAGGCTTCTCCCGGGACTTCACAAGATTTGGGCCAACAACTTCAGTAGATCGGGAAGCTGCCAGAACTAAAAGGGTGCCTACTCCGAGCTTCCAGGTGACAGATGAGTAGATATCTGAAGGGGAAAGAAGTCTAACCCCTCATTGGGCGGTTGATGAGTGAAATGTCGGAGCTGGTCAACAATCGGATACTCCTCATTGGATGAAGACTTGCGTGAGGAAGCGCAAAGGTGCTGAGACAGACATAGCCGGAGGAGTCGCAAAAAGATCCTGGATCAGGGCTCTAAACGATCATGTGCACAATTTCCTTGATCAAGTGAAGAGCTTATTTGGTCGCCCAGAGAATGAACTCCCGGAGGAGCCCATATCTGCACGGGATGCCCCAAGTGTCGAACACTTTCTGCAGGAAGACGAGGTGGAAGAGATGAATCAGGATCATTCCGTTTCTCCTCCACCTCCCGAAGCTGAATCTGGATCCTCTCGGGTGGAAGGTCCTTCCGGTTCTGTGCCAGTCCATCCCGAGGTGAATATTCAAACCAAGGATCGACAACAAGCCCGGAATGAAGAGGATCAACCAACTCGGGCTAAAGATGAGCAACGAATTCGGAATGAAGAGCAGCAGCCGACTTGGAATGATCCTTCCTATTCAACGCCAACTATCGGTGGAGTAGGTTCTTCCGGCCGGAGGTCCCCGATCCAATCCCCAAGAGAAGGTATTCTGGGATGGCCACTAGAGGCCGTCACTTCGATTATTCCGGATGACTTCCTCACTGGTGCTAGGACGACAAACCCCAAGAGGTTTGCTAGAGTCCTTGTTCGTTCTCATTTTCTAGTAAGGTTTTCTTTTCTAGGGCTAAAATTCTTTCCTGTACTTAGTTAATTTTTTACTAACTTGTTTCTCTTGGATTTCAATTTATAGTCAAGGTGGCCGCATTGTGGCGAAAGTTCTAGGCATATATGAATGCCAACCCTTTGCCGGAAGTTGCCAAGATGCAAGCCCACATCGCAAGCCTCGAGAATGAGGTTAAGGCTCGAGATTAGGAGATCGAGGCTTGGGATTGGGAGCTCGCGAAAAGCCAAAAACAACGTGAGGCACTTAAAGCTTGGGCACTCGAATCTAAGGCAACATTGGATCGAGTTCTGAACGACTTGACTGGGGCCAATAAGGCTAAAGACCGTATAGCTGCAGAGCTTAGTGCTTCTCGGGCCAAAAGGGTGACACTAGCTATTGATCTGAACACCACCCGGGGGGAAAATGAGCAAGCTTCAGCCGAGAAGGATCAGGCTGTGGCTGAGAAGAAAGTTGCAGTTGAGCAGTAAAAGCATTCCGAGCACCTGGACAAGAAGCTTTGCAAGAAGTACCACCATTACAAGGCAAAGTTACAGAGGCTACTACAACAACTCTCATTCGTGCCGTGGATCCGGATCTAGGTTGGGCTATAGGTTTCGATTGGGGATTTGAGAACTTTAGAGCTTTAGTTCTCAATCCCGATAGGTTCAATATTCAGCCCGAGACCGTGACCTCAATATTTCTTTGATGTCCTGGATCGAGGACTTTTGGAGCTTGAAGAGTTGGGAGTGCAATTTTTTCCTGATATCCCAAATTGGGGTGATAAATAGGTTTAGGGCAGCTATCCTCCGGTCAGTTGCTGCAACTGCTCGATGGTCCTTGGCGGTTGCATCTCTAGAACCACTTTGACCTTCTCAAGATTGGCCTTAATGCCTCTCTGTGACACCATGAATCCCAAGAATTTTCTGGATGAGACTCCAAAGGCACATTTAGCCAGGTTTAGCTTCATTTTATATTGCCTCAGTGTGTGGAAGGTCTCTCTCAGTTTTGCTACATGGCCGGCTGCTTGCATGCTTTTCACCATCATACCATCGACATAAACTTCAACATGTATGCCTATTTGATCTTGAAACATTTTGTTTACTAACCTTTGTTATGTGGCTCTGGCATTCTTCAAGCCGAAGGGCATCATCTTGTAGCAGTACAATCCTCAGTCGGTGATGAAGGATGTTTTCTCCTGGTCTGCTTCATTCATGTGTATCTGGTTGTATCCAGAGAAGGCATCAATGAATCTGAGGGGCTCATGTCTAGATGTCGAGTCTACTAGGAGATCCATCCGAGGCAATGGAAAACTGTCTTTCAAGCATGCCTTGTTCAGGTCAGTGAAGTCGAAACACATCCTCCATTTTCCATTGGACTTCTTCACAAGCACAACATTGGCCAACCACTCAGGGTAGTCTACCTCGTTTATGAATTCGACCTGTAGTAGTTTCTTTACCTCTTCAGCAATGGCTTGATTTCATTCTGAAGCGAAACTTTTTCTTTGCTGCCTTCACTAGTCGAGGGCTCGGGTCCACATTCAGGACTGTGGACTATTACTAAGGGGTCTATCCCCGACGTGTCTTCGTAACTCCACGCAAATACATCATTATTGCGTTGTAGGAATGCCACTAACTTCTCTTTTATTGTTTGGGGGAGTTGCAAGCCTACTCGAATTTTCTTTTCGGATCTGTGATCTCAAACTCTTATAGATCTTCGACTGGCTTTTCTTTTTTGGATCTGTGATCTCAAACTCTTATAGATCTTTGACTGGCTCCCCCAACTGTGATTGCTGCTTTCCATCTTCTTTGGTTTTCTCCCCGAGGTTTGTCTTATCGAAGGACTCTTCAAGATTGTGTGTATCATTGCCGGGTTGCCACTTGATCACCTTTCACTACTCCGACTCCTTCTGCGGTCGGGAACTTCATGCTCAGGTGTGGCGAAGACATCACAACTTTCAGCTCATTCAATGTTGTTCTTCCAATGATGGCGTTGTAGGCCGAGGATTGTCCATTAGCAGGAATTTCACCATTATAGTCTTCTAACTCGGGAATGTTCTTGCAATTACTTGGAGTTTGATGGAACTAACTGATAAGACCTGTTCTCCTGTAAAACCCACCAAGTGGTATCTGGCTAGGACAATTTTATCCCGGGGAATCTTTATATGATTGAAGGCTGACTGATAAAGGATATCAGTCGAGAATCCATTATCTACCAGAAT